>CALNHX010011461.1:0-31980 GCA_940337035.1 Agriotes lineatus
AAAACACAAAATTGGAAGGCACCCGGAGTAGGTGGGCTCCACAACTACTGGTACAAAAAATTTACTCCTGTCCACGAAGAACTTGCAAGACATATTAATATTTTTATTCTTCACCCAAATACATTACCAGCCTTTATTACCCAAGGAATAACATACATCTTACCAAAAATCCAAAACGTTAAAGATCCAGGAAATTTCCGACCAATTACATGCTTGCCAACGATTTATAAAATCATAACGGCGCTAATAACGGATATGCTATACTCTCACTGTGAAGAGAACTCTATAATAGCAGAACAACAACAAGGATGCTGGAGGAAATCCCAAGGATGCAAGGAACAATTAATAACAGATCAAGTCGTAATGAGCCAAGCACATAAAAGGAAACGAAACATACATACCTCCTTTATAGATTATAAAAAGGCGTTTGATTCTGTTCCACATACCTGGCTGCTAGAAGTTCTAAACATATATAAATCAAGCCCAATTCTAATCGAGTTTCTAAGAACCATAATGAAAACCTGGAGTACTACAATAAAGGTTTACACCGATACAGAATGTTTAATGACCGAAAACATAAAAATCAAACGGGGAATATTCCAAGGAGGCTCCCTAAGTGCACTGTGGTTCTGCCTGGCGCTTAATCCACTGTCAAATATGCTAAATGATATGAACAAAGGCTACAAACTTAAACTAAATGAAAACATGGCCTATAACTTGTCACACCTTATGTACATGGACGACATAAAACTTTTCAGTAGTACTTCAGACCATCTCAAACGTCTACTAAAACTAACAGAAACATTTAGCAAAGACGTGCGTATGACCTTTGGAATAGACAAATGTCAGACACTAAGTATCAACCAGGAAAAGAGAGAAATATTAAACTAGAAGACTCAAGACTAATCCACGCTCAAAGGTATGATAGAAGGCGACACGTATAAATATTTGGGTCTACAACAATCGAGACTGATAGAGAGTAAAAAAGTAAAAGAAGAACTTGAGTCTAAGTACATACAGCGACTTAAAGCCATAACTAAAACGAAATTAAATGGAAAACATACAATCAAGGCCATATATACATTTGCAACACCTATACTTACCTACTCGTTTGGGGTTGTAAACTGGACAGATACTGATATTAACAACCTGAAAAGAAAAACCAATAAGATACTTACCGAAGCTAGACTACACCATCCAAAGTCTGCAACGGAAAGACTGCCCCTACCAAGAGCAGAATGCGGGAGGGGACTCATAGACATTAAAAATTTACTAAATAAACAAAAAACATCCTTAAGGGAATACTTTATTACAAAAACAAATACATCTGAGTTACACCGTGCAATAGCTATATCAGATAATAAATATACTCCGTTAGATCTATCCCATGAAATAGACTTTCCTATAACAACAAAAGAACACAAGCATTTATCCTGGAAGCAGAAAGCTCTACATGGAAAGCATGCTTATGACTTGGCTCAGCCTCATGTCGATCCAGAAGCGTCGAACGCGTGGCTGTGCAGGGGTGACTTGTTTCCTGAAACAGAAGGCTTTATATTAGCTATACAAGACCAGGTAATTAATACCAAAAACTATAGGAAGTATATTATTAAAGACGGCACCCAGGACGACTCTTGTAGAAGTTGCGGAAGTGCACCCGAAAACGTCAATCACATTATATCGGGATGTCAAACTCTAACTCAAAATGATTATAAAGCTAGGCATGACAATGTAACTAAAATATTACACCAAAAACTATTGATAAAGTTTAATCTTAAAACCGAAACCGAACCATATTATAAATATGAGCCGCCTAAAGTAATCGAAAATCACTTGGCCCGGGTATATTGGGACAGGAGTATTATCAGCGATAAAACAATTCCTCATAACCGACCCGACATTACACTGGTAGACAAAGAAGCCGAAACTGGATTTTTAATAGACACTGCAATCCCTAGCACTTCTAACTTACTACAGGCACATAACGAGAAACTACGAAAATATACAGAGTTAGCAATAGATGTAAAACAGATGTGGAGATTAAAAAATGTGTATACCATACCTATAGTTATATCTGCTACTGATGTAATCCCTCGAACACTAGGTACAATGCTACAAAAACTGGATATCGACAAGAACACCTACATCTAGATGCAAAAATCGGTCATCCTCAGTACCTGCAACACAACCAGAAAATTCTTGAATACATAATGAAACACAAAAACAATACAATAATATTACTTACCTATACCTTGGCATCACGCCCGTGAGGTAATTACATCCGTATGTATAGTACGAGAGAACACAAACATACAATAATAATAATAAATGACTTTATTTTCTCTGATACAGAAAAAAGGAGAAGTTCAACTAATGTTGTTCTTCTACTTAATCTAACATTATGTCCAGGTAGGTACGTTAATGTAATGTTGTTCCATCAGATATACTACCTCAGTTGAAGTTACTTGAAATTTCGTATCCACAAGCATAGTAAAACATGTTCGGCCACTTCGTAATTTCTATCTATTTTTTGTTGCAATGTACTGTTACCCGTAAAATATATTTATTAATGTATTTTATTTAATTTTAGAGTCACAGTGATTCTGGCTAGTTTATGATTTTACTGCGTAACATCGCCTTTTGCGGTAATTACTGCTCCAATTCTTTTAGCCATGGAACTTACAAGAGATTGATACTCTTCTGCTACTGAGTCCCATACTTCTTGAAGTTTAGCCCTTAAACCTTGCTGAGTTTTCTGTGAATTGTTTTTCAGTTTCTGTTTCATTTTGTGCCAAAGGGTTTCGATAAAGTTTACGTCTGGACTGCTGGAAGGCCAATCCAATACTGTCATGTTATGGTTTTCAATCCACTTTCGGGTGGTTTTAGCTGTATGGCTTGATGCTCCATCTTGTTGGAAGATAAATGGCACCTCTGGGTACAATTTTTCAATACTGGGAATTAAATTATTTTCTAGTATCTCTTGGTATTTTACAGCGTTAACGGTTCCGTTGATGAACTGCATATTCTGTACGCTCTTTGCGGACATACAACTCCATATCATAAGCTCCGGAGAAAACTTGCCAGTACTTTTTAAACAAACCTTATGAAACGCCTCTTTCTTGTTTCGAATTATTCTTTTTCGGTTATCCCCACACACACATCAAATTTCGACTCATCACTAAAAATAATCGAATTCCACTGCACCTGTGTCCATGATCGCTGTTCTTTACACCAAGCCAAACGGTTTTTTTTTTGAGTCAATAATGGTTTGTCTTTGGCCTAGAATGTTATATATTTTTATCCCTATCACATTGAAAAATTTACATTGACAATTTAATGCATACACTAAAAATCAGAAAAAATTACTCGTCTTTCGGACTCGTAATTTTTTCAGAGGCAGTTTTTATCGTTATATGCCAAGCAACGAAATTCTCACTAAAATGTCAAGTTTACTTCGACAAAAAAAAGCTCTCGTGTAATTATAAGTGAAAAATTACCGTATAAAAACTGAGGCCATTCTTATGTATCCACTTTCTGCAAGTTTCCCTGGAAAGAGATAATCCTGTAGCCTCATTCCACTCAGCCGTTATTTCTCCCTCTTCTGTTATTTTTGCAGGTTTAAACTAGCTTTCTTCTTTGTCGATCCGAAACTAAACACGGACGTCCTGAGCTTGTTCCCTTAATATCGGTGTTACCGTTTTCACCATATGATTTTATGATGTAAGTTACCGTAGATTTTGATAATTGCAAGTTTCGGGCAATTTGTCTCACTTTTTCTCCCCCCAAATATGCTGATTATGAAATCTCTCACTTTTTTGGTAGTTGCTACACCTCAAGCCACTTTTAAGCCAACTGTTCACTCAAAGCTGGCAAATTTACTAAGATATGGGTTAACAAGACGTCATTGTTTGCCTAAACATCAAAACTGCATCTAAAGCTATATAAATTTTAATTTGTTGATCTATCTAAAATGCATATTATTCTGGCCGAACATTTAATTGTGGGTTTAACGCGACATTTTTTTTTGGAAATACATAAATTGTGATTTTTTATTATATTTTATAATCATAGTGCAGCCAGAATACTGTTGACTCCAAAATCTATGAAAAAATTATAATAAATACCTATGTTTTCCTGGTAACAGTATATGTTGAAACAATATGTAGGTAGAAATTATGAAATGGCCGAACATATAGTTATTAGGGCGTATAGTGCTTTATCAAATGAGAAATAGTACCATTACGGCACCTTTTTATTGCAAATTAAGAATCTAAATTCTAAGTTTTTATGCATCTAAAGTTTCAAGTTTAAATGTGCGTCAAAGGGGGCCACGGCTTCAATAGTAAATGAAGCTTTTTTCTCGAATTTAAAAATGTCTTCAACTTATTTTCGCCAATAACAAATATGTATGCGAATAAAAGATAATTTTTTCAGAGAAGGCTATGAAAAAACATCCGAATAAAATAAACTGCAAACAAATTAAACGCCGCCACAAAAACAAATGCCGACAGCAAGTGAATACTAATGTAATATAGGTACATGTGTATTAAAACAAAGGCAAAATCGCAAATTTCTGATTTTTGTTTTGTTCAGCGAAATAATGCTATAGCGGGCAATTTTATTAATGTTATTGTGGTACCTATATTAAATTGAGGTTCAGTTGTATTCTACATCAAATTCCCATTTTACAACTAATTTACGTATATCTCTGTACTAATAGAATCAACTGATTCAATTTCCCTCTCTATCTAATGTACATAATTATTGTAATCGGTATAGGTAGATTTAAAACAATCTCATTTTGTATTAAGCAAAGTTAAAGTATAACTTAATTGCTTTACGAATTTTCTTGCAATTGCAAGAAAAAACTTTTAGTTATTGGATAAGGTCATGATAATTATGATTCACAATTTTAATTTTTTTTACGAAATTAAGCTAATAACATAATTCTTTGATTTATTTATAAAAATATAGCCTAAAATGTAGTTACTTTTTTAATTTATGGTAATAAGGAAGTGACGCATATCTAAAAAGTCTTCAAAATTTATTAAAAAACAAAGGAATTGGTGATATACATATTCAAATACCAGTATTCTAACACATTGCCACGTTGACCGTGTGGCCTAATGGATAAGGCGTCGGACTTCGGATCCGAAGATTGCAGGTTCGAGTCCTGTCACGGTCGCTTACTTTTTTGTTTTCTCCTAAACGGACATCATTTAGCTACAATTGATGAATTGTTACTTTTTATTTGAAGATAGTTTTAAAAGTTCGATTATTGCCATTAATATTTTAAAAACATTTTGAGGTATTAAAGATCTTCGTAGCGGACGATAGCTAAACAATTAGTTATGCAACGAAATTCGTAGGTGTAGTAATCGATAATTTAAATAAAATTGTTGCCTACCCAGACGTGATTGTGAACTCAACTAATCTTAGCTTACACTATTGATCGGTAGAGGGAACAACGTACAACAACAGAGCGCGCTGTATTATATTTGCTTTGAGTTATTAGATAAAGCTATTAGATGGCGCCCCATATACCGGGTGGCCATAAATATCTGAGATCCCGGTAGCCATGGAATTAGCTACTTATAAATGTTGGTTAGCATTATATTTCAATTACGATAAGTATTGGTACCTATGTAATGTAATAAAATGCAATAAGAGGAGGGGAATGTGCCCCGGATTCTGCAGTTTAGCCTATGACTCGATTATAAAAATCTCCTGCTCTAACTCCATTACTTATTGCAAACTGTAAAAATTTTTGACAGATAGGAATTTTAGTTGTGATGACATTAATGACATTTAGTTGAGTTGGACTCATCACTTTAATAAAGCGGTGTTGATTCCAAAGGTATTGTGATATCAGATATTTATGGCCATTCGGTATTAATAAAAATTAGGAGTTTCGAAAAACCTCGTAAACAATACATAAACCTATACCTTTTACGTTGAAGGTTCAGATAGTTTTATTTTTAAAATTCCCGTTTCAGCTGTGCACTTAGAGAACGGAGTTGCATCTCCGTTGTGCAAGCATCTGCAGCCCGGGTTGCTAATAGCATTCCAATATTCCGCTCCCAAAGGCCTTTGATTCATAGTTCGAACGTGATCGTGAGCTATCATGCAGATTAATTATGAAAGCACCAATATAGCACTGCCGCTGGTTAGTTCGCAGTAGTTGTGGATTAAATTATGCATCCGAACTGACCAGCACTTACCTAGCGTCCCATGGCAATTTGTATTATCTCGCTTAAAGTGGCTCTGAAATATTGCTCGATTAAAGTTGAGCTAAATAATGCAGTCCCGAGTCGGTCTGGCACCATCTGATGCTTATGAATAAGTGGGTCGCTTAGAGTGAAGGATATGAAATCGTGTTTGTCTTAGGTTGACAAAAAATCAGAGGTCTATATGGGGTGGGCAATCATCCAGTACCTGGGAAAGATTAATTCAAAGAAGTGAAAGCTGTTAAAGTGCATGGATAGAAGTTTTATCACCACTTTTCAAGCACTAACGAAATAGTCACTTTAAATAAATCTTTAGAAATTGTCTCTAACTTGCTACTGAAGCTCTTCTAGTAACAATTCAGGCTGTATTGTTACATGTTTGACATATTTGTTACGTAAGAAATTTTTATTAGAGTTAGTAGGTCATTTTTTGCAAATTTAATGTACTATTTTGAGTGGTTGATTTAGGCAGTAGGGTGGTAATTTTTTCTTGTGAGACGAACATTTATTCATATTTCTGCTTTTGATCTGTGATGTGGTTTAAATTTTACTTCTCCTGTTGTGATGTGGTTAGAAGTTCAAATCCTGTGACTGTGGGTGGAGATTGGAGCAAGTGATTTTAGAAGGATTGTCTTCTGTTATGGGTACACGCCTATCTGGGTCACGGCCGTGCATTTATTTCTTTATATATGATGTATATTGAAAACAAATAGGTAGGTATTCAAAACTAAATCCAACATTTTTAATTTAAAAGAGTTAAAAATAAATAACTAACTGTTAAGATAATATATGCTAAGGTTAAAATATTTGGTAGTTTGGGAAGGTGCATTATTTTTAAGTTTTGGTTACTACGCTTACATGTGTGGAAATTTTTTAAACCTAAAATATAATACAATCTTGGCAAATAGAACCAAAGTGGAGGTGCAACTAATGTACCGCGTCGGAGAATGTGTGCTGGTCAGGGATAGAATTCCAATCGGGGCGTCCTATTTTGCGGAGTTGTTGGCGATTATTCGAAGCAATAATTAATTATAATGGGATGAATTGCAACAATGCGGTGCTATATTCTTAGTTAATGCGCCAGATGATAGCTACTGTAGAATACACGTGTTTGTTGGTTTCATCATGTTGGTAGCTTTTTTTGGAAACTACAGCAAACGATAGATTCCAGAGGTTCTTGCTCGTGATGGATGATTAAGTACATGATAATTACATATAGGGATTCCGCGATGACATGTTGCTCCGCCTAGTTGTTCTGCAGCGGGTAGCAGCCGAGCGGATTTACCGATTTAAAGCAAGTGCTGTAATGGTAACGATCAGTACAGTTATTGTTGTCATTATGCAGGTTAGTAATTGTTTCTTCTTTTTACATTTACAAACGCGTCTAATACGAAATAAAGTATAAACAAAATTAGATAAAAAGACAAAAATATAAAACAATAATTCTAATAACGGGAGTACATGTTATAGGTATTATGAATAAAACACAACATATATTAGTTCCTTATATATAAACTTCCCGTAGCCTGAGGCGCACGCCGAATTTAAAGTTTCGCGCGGCAGTTTAAGGCGCGAGCAGATCTTTCTGCCACAAATGCAACAAGAACTAGCATCGGGCGTAATAAATAACTGTGTTTTGCGATAATAGCCCTATTAAACGTAATGAAAAATTGATTTACAGAAACCCGAAAATAGTAAACCGTTGAATGAAGCCTTGGTACTTTTACCGGTTTAACACGGCATCTAGTGCTGTGCTTTATTATAAAGGTATGAAGCGTGTTCGGTCTGCGTGTCTGCCTGTTTGCGTCTGTCACGTTTTTATTGTTGCCGGTCGGGTTTGTTCGCATTCCTTGTCCGCGCATAAGGCGACTGCCTACAAATCAGATTCCCTCTAGGAATACGGGTTCGTATTCTACCGCATGCGATTTTTATTTTTCTTTGGAAATTAATGTAATTCGCATTACTATCATATGAACACAAAACAGAAATAATAATAATACTTAAAGGTACTTTTTGTATCTGCCACCCCACCTTAGAAGTTTCATTTATTTGTATTTATTTTAGCTACAAGTTTTTCTTCCTTTTTTTGTTGCAAATTTTGAAATATATAGTTCAAATGGAATACTTTGTAAGAGGTCTCTCTATTGATATTAAGCCTGTGTGAGACACTCTGTCTTGAGATTCAATTGATTTTAGAAACTTCGTAATTTGTTATAATTTAGAAAACGATTTTAACGATAATCGATGACAAATGCTCTATGACACTGTTTTTAATTTTTTTATTTGAAGATTATTTTCTACAGAATCCTATAACATAAAATAGTTGCTCTTTTTCTTTCTTTCTTTCTTTCTATGTTTTTTCGCTATATGACGGCTTAAAAGTTTTCTAATTTTTAGACTTAGATCATAGGCCGGTTTTTATTTTCAAAAAACATACGAAAAAGTTTTAATTTAATTAAATCCCCTAAGCAACGGAGCGTAGCGTCTGTCGCCGTGGGCTGTGATGTGACAGCTGCTGTGGCCATGTGCTCTTAGCTCGGGTGATTCACGATGTTCATATATCATTATAACGGCCAAGCCAAGTTGGTCTAGGGGTAGAATGCTCGCCTGCCAGCGTAGTTCGGGTGACTCACTAGTCTCTTATAAGATTACACATATACAATTATTTTTTCACTAGGGGAATGTTTCTCTCATTTGCACTAAAAAGCGCTTCGATTATGTCCACGAAACTGAAAGTTAAAGCAGTTCACTAGCATTGCTATTCAGAGCTCTATGGCAGTGTGACTACAATGGCATTTAACAAACTATAAGAATTTCAATAGTGCTCTCTTTCTTCTATCTTGGGAATTAAGTCAATGGTCATGTAGCCTTCTAGGTACTCTATCTACTCCCGTTCTGCTATCTCTACCAATCTTGGCAATTCTGTTGTTAGGTATGCTTGGAACGTGTTTGCTTAAACAAGTACATGGAAGCAGTATAGGAGCCGTTGTAGGTCGTCTTCGTGTTTAGCAAGTGCGACGTGTCATGGGCATAACATAATATCTTTAGTTCTTGCTAATCTCATTTACTTCCAACGTTGCCTCCTTTTCTTTTTTCAATTACGATATACATTGCTAAGTTGAAAAATAATGGACTTAAGGAATTTCCCTGTTTGATTCCCATTCATATGTTGATTTGCTTTATTAATTTATTATCCACCTTCATTTTGGGAGTTTAAATGTTGAATAGAGCATATGGCATCAGTTGCTGTGTTTTCTTTCGGAAGTTTTATTACATCGGAGTTGAAATCTGTCAAACGATTGGCTAAACTCAATAAAATATACTTATAACGGCTTGTTATATTCGATGGATTGTTCGGTTACCTGACCTATAGTAAGTACTTAGTGCATCATATACTTCTGTTGTTTCGCAAACCTTGTTGTTCTTCACCCAGCTATTAGCGTTATTATTGATGTGTAATTCCAATATAATTCCTGTTTTATAATGGAATCACGATGCTCTCACGAAGGAGGGAGGAGGGGGAGAAGTCAAACGGAACGTCACAGTACTCTAGAAGTGGGTTAGCTGCACAAATATAAAACTTTACTTGTAAGCTCTATAAGTACTTGTCTCAAACAGCTGCATTAACACCTTTAGAAATTGTGGTAGGGTGAAACAAAAACCCATAATGTTTCTTGGGAAGCGACGGAATAGAACGTTTCTTACAACATACCTATACTACTAATTGGTACACCACTACATCTACCCTTATGAAGGAAGAACACATATAGAAGATGTTCGTGACACCTTTGTATTTAATAATCACCCTGCTAGATTTAAGCCAAAGTGTATCCCTTACATTGTAATATTTAGATTAAAACGTATTATGCATTTAAAGCATGCAACGAGTGTTTCGCACGCCAGGTTGTGAGGGGCAAACCAGCTGATTCAGTCGTTGAGGTTATTAACAGAATCAAAGCAAGTTGTGCACGAATGGAAACGCGGGGAGTCAGTTGCTTGCTAATAAGAGACCGGTGCGTTGTGCAAACAAAAAAGACGCGACGCGAAGTATTATACGAGTTGCGAGTATCTGTAATAGGTAATTGTAGCGCAGCATCTGCGTCGGTGGATGAAGACAAGGAAATGTTGCGATGGTTTTCTCCGTACAAATCGGCACTTGATGATTTATGAAATCTTCAAAAAACGAAGTACTCTTGAGCCTCCCCCCCCCTCATATAATTGGAATGATTCGTAAATGCAAAAATTATATGGATAATAAAAGACCTCATTACAAAGCAACATGCGACGAAAACGGCCACAGCTGCGGGCTACTGATTTGTCGCCCGCTGAGATGACGTGCTATCACTGAAGTCGGACAACTCGGCTCCGCCATCTCGGCGCGGAGCCATCTCGGCGCCAGCCAACTCGGCGTTAGGCCATCTCGGCGCCGAAATCAAATTCGCAAACTACAGTGTGCACTACGTAAGAAAATTATTATAAACAAATAATCAATAAAGTGATCGCAAACAAGGTGGCATCAAATAAAAAAAAATATTTAGAATTTCTTGGAAAATCAAACACTGACGACCAGAGGTGGTTGCAAAGTGATTACAAAAGGGCCAAACAAAAGTTGTCAAGTGACTTCCGTCATGAGTAAAATTTTAATTTTTTTAAAAATAATTACGAAACATGCATTTACTAGTCAAGATAGACACATCTTCCAAAAAAAAGTTTTCTGGCTTTGAAATTGTTCAGTCAGCTAAAACTAACACACAATAAAAAATCTCATTGAAATCTTGCTTAATTTCCGAAAAATAGCACTTTTTGCATTTACACAATTTCGAAAAACGCCATTTTCTAACTAAGTAAAATGCCTTTTATGTGACAAATATTTCTTTAATGTTTATTTCCCAAATCAAAGAATTTTAATTTTAACAGTTTTTTTTATGAAATAAAGACTTTGTAAAATATATTTGTTTTTTCGTAGCAGTCGTTGTTAAAAGTAAAATTCTTTGATATGGGACCTAAACATAAACGAAAATGTAAGAGATCAAAGTTGGCCGAGGATTTTGAAATTTGGTACAGCAGCCTAGATGTTAATTCTAAACAACTTTTCTTAATAACTTTTTGTCGTTTTTGCTACATAAAAGGCACGCTACTCTACAGTAAAATAGGTTTTTTGAAAACTTCTAAGGCATACTTGATTTTTCAAAACTAAAATGCTGTGAGAAATTCGCCTTTAAACAAGTAGGGCTGAACCCCAAAAAATGAAAATTTAAATTAAATCGAGAATTTTTTACCTTTAAAAGAGCCGATTCACCTATCCACGGACACACTGTATATACAGGGCGATTTTTAAGTTGATTTTTTCCTTTTACCAGGATATAAAACTAAAGAAATAAGCTTTTTTTTCATTTGCCACTTTTCCGAAATATCAAAACTAAAGGAGGTACTGGGTGTTAAAGTTTCAAATTAAAAACTAAACCTTGGCGCAAAGGCGGCTGGAAAATTTTATTTTTGTTTATCTCTGTTGTCAAGCAATGACCTCTCAACTAGTTTCGCATTGTAATTTTCTTAATGTTATTGCTACAATAATGGCTTATGTTTATGAAAATAATGAAGGAGTGAATATGCTTATTATTTACTGGGAGTGTCGTCAAAATGCCGCTGCCGCATCGCTCTGATACGCGGAACGTGTGTGTAGAAGAGAATGCTGATAATTTTGAACATATCATTTAAGTTAAATTAAGTTTAGTTTAATTTTTGTTAAGTAATTTTAGTTCTTAATTTGAAACTTTAACACCCTGTACCTCCGTTAGTTGTGATATTTTGCAAAAGTGGTACATTAAAAGTAGCTTACTTTTTTAGCTTTATATCGTGGTAATAGGAAAGAATCAACTTAAAAATTACCCTATATACAGGGTGTCCGGAAGACCACAAGTTCCTTTGCCCAAAATATAATGATTTAGAATGATTAACTTTTTGAAATGTTACAACCCCCTGTATAAACACTACAATTTTTTTTTCTAAATAGTTACTTTAATTTATAAGCTATATCCTCTCTTACAATATTCTAGTTGGGTGAACGGTTTAGCCACAAAAAATATTTTCTAAATCCCTACAAGCCTAGTGTTGCGTTACAATTACCTGCTGATTCAGGCTTGTAGAAAAACATTTTTTTTTGCTAAACCGTTTAGCCAACTAAAATGTTGTAAGAGAGGTTATAGCTTCTAAAATAAAGTAGCTATTTACAAAAAACGTTGGTACAGGGGTTAAAAAAAATGGATGGATAATTTATTGTGACAATGTTTTTAAACACCCTGTAATTTTCGAAATTAAGGTTTATTCCACAAAAGGCTATAGTTTACTGGTACAAACGCATGGCCAAAAAATGAATAAAATCTATCAAAGATTTTTCGACTTACTTGAAAAACTAATCATTTTTGAAGACCTCTAGCGGCTAAATTAAGCAACTTTGTATATAAATAAGTTGAGTTAAATCATCATATTTTGGGCCAAGGAACTTGTGGTTTTTCGTTGTACACGTATCTTCCGGACACCCTGTATACAGTGTGTCCCCGGATAGGTGAAACGACTCTTGTAAAAGGTAAAAAATTCTCGATTTAAATTTTCATTTTTTGGGGTTCAGCCCTGCTTGGTTAAAGGCAAATTTCTAACAGCATTTCAGTTTTGAAAAATCAAGTATGCCTTGAAAGTTTTAAGAAAACCTATTTTATTTGAAATCGGCATTAAAGTACCTCGAAATCGTCATTAAAATACGATAAATCGGCATTACAGTAATCCATTGCTTTACGACTTTTTTGTAGGTGGCGAGGCGACAGATAAACGTCAACATAACCTACAAAAGTTGGTTAAAACGTTGTAATTTCACAATTTCTCGATTTCAAATAGAACATAGTGTACATCTCGGCACTGAAGTTCCTTTTTATCCCTCATGTGGCTTATTTGCCAAAGTTAAACTTCAGGGCCTTGGTATGCAAACAACTACTACTGTAGAGTAGTGTGCCTTTTATGTAGCAAATACGACAAAAAGTTATTAAGAAAAGTTGTTTAGAATCAACATCTAGGCTCCTATACCAAATTTCAAAATCTTCGGCCAACTTTGATCTCTCACATTTTCTTATATGTTTAGGTCCCATATCAAAGAATTTAACTTTTAACAAAGAGTGCTATGAAAGAACAAATATTTTTAACAAAGTTTTTTATTTCATAATAAAAAAACTTTGTTAAAAATAAAATTCTTTGATTTGGGAAATAAACATTAAAGAAATATTTGTCACATAAAAGGCACTTTATTTAGTTAGAAAATGGCGTTTTTCGAAATTGTGTTAATCCAAAAAGTGCTATTTTTCGGAAATTAAGCAAGATTTCCATGAGATTTTTAGTGTGTTAGTTTTAGCTGACTGAACAATCTCAAGGCCAGAAAACTTTTTTCGTCAAATGTGTCTCTACCTTGACTATTAAATACATGTTTCGTAATTATTTTAAAAAAATGTAATATTTTACTGATAACGGAAATCACGTGACAACTTTTGTTTGACCCATTTGTAATCACTTTGCAACCACCTCTGGTCAGTGTTTGATTCTCCAAGAAATTCTAAATACTTTTTTTTCATATGATGCCAGCTTTTTGGGGATTACTTTATTTATTATTTGTTCATAATAATTTTCTTACGTAGTTACTGTAGTTTGCGAGTTGTCCCGGCGCCGAGCTGGCCCCGCGCCGAGATAGCGGCGCCGAAGTGGCGGCGCCGAGATGGCGGCGCCAAGGTGTCCTAGACCCTACTAGCACCAACAACTCAACTCGAATGTCGCATCACAAGGCGAAATTTGCAATAAAAGGATGCATTTTCTCCTTGCGGGGCGTAGCGGCAGAAATGGTAATTGCCCATGGATTTCTGCAGCTAACCGCAAGTAACATGATCTCCGCTTGTGCCGAGCATAACGAAAAGAAAATTACCAATGACACCATTTTTGTGCATAGCGCACAATCTCTGCATCTCTGCATATTTTCCGGCTGTGTCTGCTTGCAATACTTCTATCATAAATTGAAAATACAGAGCTATCTGGCGAGGTCGGCTTATCCCAGAGTATCACAGGCCAAGCGACGTAGAAATTCAAATTAATCTAACAGTATAAGACTGCATGAAGAAGTTTAAAAGGTTGGACTTCCTCTCACTGCATCGAGTAGTTTTAAGTGAATTTGATTAAAAAAAACTATGATTTTTCAACAAGAAGACGTAATAGCTGATTTAGTAAATAGAATTTTTTTAATCGTCAACATTTTAAAATGCTTCATTTCCTCTTGACGGTCAATACTGTCGTCTGAACTGACTCGGTAAATGAGTCTTTACAGGCCATGTGCCTGTAAAGTGTGAGTGTCGTCTGAACTGACCGGTAAATGAGTCTTTACAAGCCAGGTGCCTGTAAAATGCTGCCATCGCAACTATACAAGCACCTTGTTTTCTAATAATCACATCCTTCATTAATCACTAATATTAATTTTTAGGATGTTTCCCAAGAGGAAATAAAACTTTGTACGTGGCTCCCTTGCAATTAGCCTTTATTGGGGCTCACCGGATTACAGGGCTCGCTCCTACGTCGCCCTCCCTGCAAATTATCCGGCGCGCCCATAAAGGCTAATTTACTAAGCCTGTCACGTAAATAACTATTCAAAGCGTATTTTGATGTTTCGCTACATTTACAGCTTCTTTAGAATTATTAAAAAAATAATTGAGAAATATTCAAAAATATATGAAATTTTCTACATTTCTTGAGATTAGATTTAAAAATTTAAAAAAATATAGCTCATTTTTTAATAAAGTGGTGCGTAGGCAAAACTACGTAATATATTGCAATGGTATGATGTGATAAATATAATAATATGATTGTTTTATTTGTAATTACTACTACCTGCAAACTTATTTTTTTTGTCAGGTCAAATTTTAGACTGATTAAAAATTATTCTGTTTTGACTGGGTTCGTTAATTACTTGGAAATAAAACATTATTATGCCCTTTATTGTACTTTATTTATCTGAAATTTAATATTACGGAAGGCTAGCTCGATAGGCAAGAAAACTCATTCTTCAGAGTTTTGTTCCCCGGTACGTCAATATTAAAATTTATGCGATACGCCAATGGGCTGTGAATTTAGTTCGATCTCGCAGTCGCTACTTTGCTACGCTGTTCTACAGTTGGTAGGTCACCCCCCTGCCTACCAACTGATTCTCGGATTCTCTAACGGAGTCCTTGGCGAGTAGTTACTGGAATCCAAATGTAAGCCATCATATTGCAGGAGCACATGGATTGGTTCCCATCGAAATATGGGCTCCGGCGAGAATTGGATCCCAACGGAACTAGCTAAAAACGTACAAAATCCCTAAATAGGCCTTCGAGCAAGAGGTAGGAGCTATCGTGGGCTTACCTTAACGTTAAAATGTAGCCAGAGTGGAGTGCAGGGGTAACGTTGGCCGGAAAATCTGTCGAGGCGACGAGACGTAAATAAATTAAATAACTAATAATTAAGAACGTTGAAACAGATATATGTGCTTCTAGATCCTCCGTAAAACTATTTGGAGATGAGCCAAACCGAAGGGCTCTTTGAATTACTAAACTGCAGCGCAAGAACAACCAGCTAGCACGAAAATTTAGAATGGAAAGGAACCCAGGAATCGACCAACAGTTCCACAAGTTAAAAAGATATATAAAAAAATTCCAAAATTTGGACCAGAAGATCCACAAAAAACATCCTGAAGAATTTGACTGCATCAAGAGATAACAACATTGCTCTAGCAAAAAATCAGGCCAGGGAATAGTTTATAATTATTGCGCTTACGTATGCCTAACCTCCAGGCCTAAATATGTGTAGAAATGGAGCCAAAATAAATTTAAATAATGAAATCTAGCTGATTACTAGAGGAGGTGCATAGGAAACTACCTATTAATTATAATGAAATGTTTAAAAACTAAAGTACAACTAGCTAGGCCTATACTAACGCATGCAAAATTACCAAGTGAAACCACGGGCTAATACTTCGCAATAAAATTCAACTAACAAATTTTTACTAGTACAGGAGAAGCTACGAAAGAACCGTAACAAAGGGACATTGTACTAAAATATATTAGGTTTAATCGATTTATTATGACGTAAGGAGTCTATGACTAATCGGTGTGCCATTCTTTTTGGGACACCCTGTATATTCTAGCGTGTCTGCCAATGCCTTGTATTTTAACATCTACTTGTTTGGAACTGTTATCTTGTCCTGTAATGTTATTTAACTACTGATAGCATAGTGACTCCTTTGGACCATCAAAGCCAAGGGTGTTTGCAAGGTCATTGTCCACTAAAGTCATAGTGACGGCCTCGTCTAATAATGCATACGTATACATGTCAGCTTTGGGCCCATGCAGTTTAATGGGTTTAATTTGTAGACATATTTGGCCTAACGAATTTCCTGTCTGTAATGTATGATTAAATCTTTGATTCAAATTAAGATGACATTAATCACTGTCGGTTTGCTATTTGTCAACATCGACAGATTTTCCATAATTTGAAACACTGTCACTCGAGCTTTGTTCAAATCCTTCATGAAGTACCTTGTGATGTGTCTTTTGACAACCGTTTATCCCACAGTTCTGCTTTCTTCTGCATTCTTGTAAACGATGGCCGAATAAAGAGCAACAAAACCAGAGTCTATTATTTGTCACATATTCCCATTTCTTGTCAACATGCGCGTTTAAAAAGTTGGGGCACTGATTTAAGTAATGATTTCCAGTTTTACTCACAAATTTTGGAAAACTTATGAGTTTGAAGCAAGTTGCAGATTTGATTTTGGGTCACACTTTTCTTCTAAAAACTTTGGTATTACGAGTTTGCTCTCTGCATCTGCCTTTTGTTCTAACCACTCTTGGAATTCAATTAGTTTAACGCGTGTCTGATTTACTTTTGATATGTGTTCTATTCATTGCATTTTATAGATAGTTGGAAGTTGTTTAGTAATTCTTGCAGTAAAATTGGATTTCGTAAATACTCCTCTTCGTGCAACGTACAAATAGTGCTCACTAAGTTGTTAACTGCATCAGAAACTTCCACTAGCGTACCTAATTCATCTTCTTTCACAACAGGCAATTTCTTAATTTTTTTCTAGTAATACTAAGACAATATACGCAGGAGGTCTGAATCTTCTTTCCAAAGTAGTAATTGTTTTGTGTAAATTTTCAGGCAATGTTACAAATGTTGAACTATTTCTTCAGTCTTCCCTTTCAATCATTTTTGTAGCCTATTCTTATCCTCTTCGTTAGTATATCCGCAAATACTGGTTGAATTGCGATATTGGGCAATAAAGTTTGGCCATTCTAATGGATTGCCACTAAACGGAGGCTGTCTTGTTATCAGTTGTGTTAATTCAGGAATATTTATAGTTTGCGAAGGTAAGTGTTCAACTGGTATTGGTCTGACCATGTCATTTTGACGTCTATTGTCTACATTGACTACTGGTGGGTTTCTGTTTTGCGAATCAGCTGCCTGTCTCGTTTCTAAATTCAACAGTGACCGTCTGTCACTTTGGAGTTCTAATGGTGGCTGTCTGCCACATAGGTTTTGTTCACTTACCCACACCTTCACATCAGAACTTTTATTTATAACTGACTTGTGGTCGTTTTCCTCATTTTTCACGTCAATATGAGCTAATTTTAATGCCAATTCTAATTCCAGTAGTTCTTGTTGTCGCTTCATAGCTTGCTTTTGACTTTCCATCTCTTGCTTTTGACGTTCCATGTCTTGTTTCTTCCTAGCAAATTCTAACTCTGCTTCAAGTTTCTGTCGGTGAATATTCGCGCTCATTTTTGAGGCGTGAGAGCTTGGTGAGATCACAATGGTGTCTCCTCACTTGGCTGACAACTTACACTCATTTCTGATTCAACCTTTCGCTACGGCGCGGCGTCGAATGTCTGACATATTTCCAAGTGCTAATTATCCGGCTCGAAGGACCAATGCATTGTAGTGGCTAATACGTTGAGACGCCTATTTAATTACGTAGTATTAGCTCTACTCTATTTCTTCAAATTGATTTATTTCATTTAAATTTCAAATTCTATTCTTTTTAATAAATGTATTGCATTGAGACTCTTCAAGGGTGGTTCGTTAATATAGTGCTCTGTTATCTGAAATTTTAATTTTTATAATGACTTTTGATTATGGACTGACACTAACTGTCAAATTGACTTTAAACAATAATCCAACAATAATCAAACCAAAATGATAAATATTTCTTCTACTCACATATAATTGACCCAATTCACTAAAGTAAGTACTTTATTATATTTATTTCAATCTTTTAATTGTATTTTATTCAATATGCTTCTATAAGACTAATTAAGACCAACCTGAACTCCTCGTAGTTTCACTGCTTAAAAGTCACTTCAAAACATCACTGTTCCTGACGTCCACTGCTTGGATCCCCGATAGATCAGCTATGATGCTCTGCCAACCGTCAAACAACCTCCAACCTTTCAAAACCTGGCCGCTTGCATAAATGGTCCTGTTCCTTGCACCAACACTACTGTCAACCCAACAGCTTCCTGGCAAGTTCACTCTTACAGATGATCCCAAGTTAATCTTTTATTTTCCCCAGCTCCTACTCTGTAGTCAGCAACCCCATAGAATCGCCCGAATCCAGCAGTTCCTCCGTCAACTCCCGTCGAATGATGTTCACGTCCTCAGTGCAATCACCAAATCCAGTAATTAATGTAACTTATTATTCATTGAAGTCATTAAATAATCCAATTCCATTTAAATATTATTCTCTTCTTACTCGTATCTAGTTAAACCATATTCCATTCTCTCTTCAATAACTATATACTTGAACTGTTTAATATTTATATTTCAACTTTATTTCCACCTCGCAGATTTGTTAAAGCCTTGTATGTTGTATTATTCCAAATTATAAATACAAATTAAGGTAAAATTTCCATTTTTTATTAACTTCGAAAGAATATTTTCAAAATACGTCTACATTTTTCAAGTTGTTATTTTACAATAATCCCAAACAAAATCCCGCTTTATGCTAGTTACAATTATTCATACATTCTTTAAAATGAAATAATATGATTTCTACCTACTGTATTCTAATTTCTAATAGAAAGTATATTTGTCACATGTAACATTAGCTTCTATTTCCTTATTAACTTTCAACAACATGATAGAATACTCAATTGCTATTACTTTTCAAAATAAATTGTAAATTGTATCAAATTAAACTTCCATTACTTATTTTCAAATAAACTAACAATCTTTTTTTAAACTTTTCTGAGTTGATTGTATTAATCTCCCAAATTGATATGTTCTTTAATTTTTATTAAAAAACCTGATTTTTTAAGTATCATAACAGTATCTTGTCGTCGTCGGCTTTAGCAGAGTTAATAACTTTAATAGTAACTTTTTAGTAAATTATGCAGCTTTTCCAAATTAGCTTTTATTAACAACCTTTCAAAATTCAATATATTTTATTTACATGCTACTGTTCGTAATATTTATTTTACCCTAGTTACTAAAGCTTGCTAGATATAGATATATAAAATTTCCTTTCTTTAACAAGCTTCTTAATTAATTAATTTCAAATATTTGGACGGTGAACGATTAAAATATGGAACATCAGCATATAGTAATGTAGCTCGAATGCAGCAGGTGCTTGTTGTTGGTAGCGTCGTGTTTGTAGCCTATAGGCGGGTCGAAGCCTGGCTTAATATGTAGAAATATTTTTGCTACTTGGATAGCAAACCAAGAAGATCCTATCAAAGCCGACATAAATAGTGGCACAGAAATGGGTAATGCAGATTAGTAACACAATTATCTGACCATCAATCGAGAATGAAACCCCATTATTTCAATGCTTTGAAAAGTCAAAAACCCCAAAATGTTTATTTTAAATCTTAGTTATTATATCCGACAAAAGTCAAAATGCTTTTCCACACGACTAGAACGGCTTCAACTCCACTCTTCCAACGCAGGATATATTAACCACAAGAAACGAAATGTTATATCAAATTGGGTGCATAATAATTTATGCATTAATTTCTGTGGTACTCATGTTTGGAAGTTTATAATTTTTTGGGGCAATATTAGAATGGGCCACAGTTAATTGTGTTTTTATCTTTTGATATGTAAGTTTTGCAATCGTAGAATCAGAAATTTCTGAATGTATCAATGCAGCGATACATTTGAAGAGTAAATTATGGTTAGTTTAATAGAAGCTAATATAAAGCATTTAGAATTTCTATCTGCAAATTGTAACTAAACCTAATCTGTAACCTATCGTCTTCAAACCGTTTACAGTTTACACTGTTTACAGTATTATTTCATTTACAGCTACTGCAGCGCCACATAACATCCGAATTGTGTTCCATAATTTAGAAATAGGACTCGATTTCAGAATGGGTACACAAAAATGTAATAAACATATCTCTGAAACTTCTTTGTGGCGTGAATCTATAATTCATATTTTTTTTGGGTATTTCGCCACTCTGCAAATTAAAATTATTAAATAACGTATTAAATAACGAACGTTTCGAGGGACAATCTGCCCTCGTTGTCAACGAATAACAATTAAAAAGAAACAAGAAAACTTAGCTTTTTCACGGAGATTGAAAACCACCAACCTCCAATGAATTGCTTGACATTGACGTTTGTTCATTGTCTAAACCTACTTGATCTGATCTTTAAGAATCGATAGCCAACTAGTGTCTAAAAATATTGAGAAAGACGACACGCATTTTTCTTCGTTAAGTAAAATGTATGCCGTCTCCTTAATTTTACGTTTAGTTGACATTGATTTTTTAGACAAGATCTTTGTGTTATGCCAGTGTACTTGATGATTGTTATCCCAAGCATGTTCTGCCAGCTTAGACTTATTGAATTGATACGCTTTCATCATATTTTTATGTTCTTTAACTCTAACTGCTAAAGGTCTGGATGTTTCACCGATATAGTATTTCCCGCATTGTTGGCATTGTTTCGTGTATTGAAAATGTTCCGAACAAGAGTCTCTGGATAGCCATTATCTTGTAAAACATTAACAATAAATTCTTTCTCTTTTTTGAAAATTTCATCATTAGAGCAAACAACTTTGGCTCTGTCGTAAAGACTTTTTACAACGCCTGTCTTTATGTTTTTGTGATGGTTGGAGTTAAAATGTAAGTACCTATTAGTGTTGGTTTTCTTACGGTATACTGATGTTTCAAAAGTATTTATTGTGCGTGTGATTAGTGTATCAAGAAAAGGTATCTGATTGTTTTGCTCTGTTTCTAATGTGAACATTTTCAATACACGAAACAATGCCACACGCGTACAAAGAAATGACACTCAAACATATAATACTTTAACTATACCTTATATTCCAGGCATATCTGACAAAATTAGACGAATTGGGAATAGATTCAATGTTAGGATGGTATTCAAAACGATGAATACCTTACGGTCAGTTCTTACAAAAACTAAACCGTTCAACGAAGAACAACATTCAAAGAATTGTATATATAGTATCCCCTGTGAATGCGGGAAATACTATATCGGTGAAACATCCAGACCTTTAGCAGTTAGAGTTAAAGAACATAAAAATATGATGAAAACCTATCAATTCAATAAGTCTAAGCTGGCAGAACATGCTTGGGATAACAATCATAAAGTACACTGGCATAACACAAAGATCTTGTCTAAAGAATCAATGTCAACTAAACGTAAAATTAAGGAGACGGCATACATTTTACTTAACGAAGAAAAATGCGTGTCGTCTTTCTCAATATTTTTAGACACTAGTTGGCTATCGATTCTTAAAGATCAGATCAAGTAGGTTTAGACAATGAACAAACGTCAATGTCAAGCAATTCATTGGAGGTTGGTGGTTTTCAATCTCCGTGAGAAAGCTAAGTTTTCTTGTTCCTTTTTAATTGTTATTCGTTGACAACGAGGGCAGATTGTCCCTCGAAAGGTTCGTTATTTAATACGTTATTTAATAATTTTAATTTGCAGAGTGGCGAAATACCCAAAAAAGAATATGAATAATAAACATATCACTGCAAAAATGCTATATCTAGTACAGTGAAATTTATTGTATTTATAGGAACAGCACTGTAGCATCTCTAAAACGTTCTTTTAAATTTCACCTTTTATTCAAGGTTATGGCAAACCAAATTTCAAATTTGAAGTTGAAAAATGTTCCATTTTTAAATGGAATCGCGCTTGGCCCTTTTATAAAACGTGCATTGAAAGACTTTATTTTCAAACAACCATAGACATATATTTTTGAGTAACGTATTCGTTACACTCTATCTTTTTTTAGATTATACCATAAATACTTCTTCCGATTCAATGGTTAAGAAGTGTGAATTAAGTACGTTTACACCAACGCTTTTATTAACACATCTGTACAGAACTATGCTTCTCATTACGTTATTATTACCAATCTAGAGGCTTAAGTACCTACTGCTTATTGATTATTCTGAAACGTCAACGATAAGATAAGCATAATTAAACGGTTCTTAAACTAAAGTGCTTAATTATAATAATCTTATTGTTTTTGTAATTACAATTTTGTTCTACTTGACGTTTACGAGAAAGATACAGTAAGTGCACTGGAAAACCACATGGTCTTAAAACTTTTATGTATTTTTCTACAGGAGAGACAGTTAGTACTCAGCCGGATATTATTTATATTCGCCGAGAATTTTATGAGCACATAAATTTCCTGAAATGAAGGTATTAGCTGGGACTTCAAGTACACTAACCCATTTTAGACATTAATGTCGTTTCGTATTTACATTTTTATGTTGCTTGACTGAATTATTAGTCATTAAAAGGTGGTCTAGGGATTAAATGTACATACGGTAAATCATTAGTTTTTTATTCTGGTTACTGGGCCAAATAGGAATGCTCCAACTTCAAAGTTTTTGTTATAAAACGTAGCGTTATCTACTGAACAGAGCTATTGCAAAGACGGCATAGAGCATCATCTGAAGGCACGTTCTGGCAGCTTTATTAAATGATCATGACACTTCATCAACAATTTCCTAAAAGGAAAATCGTTTGTAATAATGAAAAATTAAAATAGAGAGTGTGCTAAATTCTACCGTCTAATTTTAAGCAATATTAAACTTATCAAATACTACTTGACTATCAACCCAGAGTTTACAATTGTAGGCACAAACATCCAGGGTTCGGGGATAATTTCTTTCTTTCTGGATGTAAATCGGTCCTCACGCATAAATTTACAGGCTGACTTACCCAAGAATTTAGTAATGCCCTTACTGTCTAAGGGTTGTGGATTAGAAGCACGAAACCGAAGAGAGACGATCATCGGGCCCTTTCATGTGGCAGGTGGTCTCACACACAGTCACTCGTATACATAAAACAGCCAAATTCCACAATCAGGTAAGCAAGCAAGAATAAGTAAACAATACTACATTTAGCAGTACATGTTCGATATTATTACACTTACAGGGGATTTTCTGTCCCCTGGGGTTTCCCACGTAGCTTCTAGTATACAGACAACTAGACGAATGAGCTGCAACTCATGTCGGGTAATATTTATTTACGGATGCTGCTCCTGAAAAAGCACAAAATTGCAAGGCATTTGTGAGAAAATAGCATCCCAGGATATCCCCATGCACTTTGTGGATCATTGATAACTGATGAAGGATATACAGAATCGCTGTCTTTGTCTAACAACATTCCCATTCCCCATGACAGCGCGTGAACAACGCCGCACGCAGTAAGGATGATCTTTGCAGTTAAGCAGGAATGGCCTTGCCATCAGCTCCGGGTAATGGCTTTGTAATTGCATGAAAAGTGAATTTAACTGCGGAGTGTTTCAAACATTTTGTTGCTCCGTTTAGCTCTTCCAGCGACGCCTTGTACACTAGTTGAAGCAGAACAACAGCGTTTTCAAGCATTTAGTGGTTCCATTTTTAATAATTAGGTACTCTGACATTGGCTAGATAAAATGATTCCAGGTAGCTTGCATACATGATGACGCTTTATAGGAATAAAGATTAATTTTATTGCGTACATGTCACTTTGTTTGTTGAAGTTATGCAATAGATAGCTCGTTAAAAGCACTCTCTCTGTTTTGTTGTGGATTATGTTAATTCGTGTACAGCAGTTGGCAGTAGCGTGTCGCACATCAACAAATGTATACCCCGTTCACTCTATTTGTGATGCTGAGCAGGTATTAAATGTGAATATTTTTACGAGTGTGTCAAATACTTAGTTACAAAAACGTACGAATGTCCAAATTACATTTTGTATCTTCTGGGAAATACTTCAGCTGTAGTAAACCCATTCGTGGCATCTTGTTGAATTAGAGAAATCAGTTATGTTATTTCCAACAACTCTGGTTTACTTATGAATGAATAATATAACTGCCAAATTTTGAATTTACTTAGGTAATTTTTTGGTTACCAACTGTGCCTTATTCTGTTAAAAAGGATGGATATGCAAAGCCTGCCCATAGTCACAAATAGATTGGCAGGTGAACAAGTAGCCGTTGGCAAAGGGCTGGTTTACACATAATCCCCAAAAGTATAGTGACAATTTCGCCCCCGTTTCTGTAAGTTTCTGGAAGTTCTGTAAGGATTAATGAGGTTAGAGAAAGAACTTGTGGCGCTCGAGGCAAATCACACCTTGTGTTTAGTCAGCTACCCTTTGGGGTTTTGTCCCACTTCTTTATTCCGACTGCATCTACCTGTGCAGTATTTTGTTACATAACGCTAGTGTGCGTAGCTTTTCGAGTAATCAAAACATTGGTTTAGCTTTGCTCTTTCAGTCAAGCGACGTCTTAGCTTTCTTGAGGCGGTGCAAGCTGGTTTTTTCGTAAGTACGGTTTTATTATGTAACAACCGATTAAATAAATTCAAGACAAATGTGAAAAAAAAATTTACCTGAGGAGAAGAAATAATGCGATAATGGGAAGGGTAGTGTGAGGAATTTTTACGAAACATCAATAAAGAAGACAAACAAACCTTTAATAACGTTGAAAATGTAGAAGTAAAAAACAGCAGAAGAAGTAAAATAGGAGGAAAAATAAAAATAAAAAAGCTACCGGTAACGATGAAATTACTTCGAAGATAACACGAGATCCACTAATGCTTTAATTTTGAAATTCTAAATAAATCTTAGGTTTTCGCCTACCAAACAGACGCTTTTGGCTTATTGATGTTTCAGCTCTATAATCTCCTCGGTATATAAATGTTCGTACCTTGATCATCTAATCATGAAGACAGCTTGGTTTTTAAGCTGGCGTCGTCTCTACAGTGCGTTTCATGGAGGCGAGCTTGTATTTTCCGGAACATATAAAAACCTTAGGGTGCGATATATAAATAATAGGCTGGGCGTGGAAGGATTTTGAATGCAATTCTGCGACGACGCATTGTCGTGCTATTCCTCTTCGCAGTCTTTCAGCAATTATGTCAGAAGGTTACAATAATACGACTATTATCAAGAAAGTCTGTTGAGACGCCGTGAGAATTCCAGAAACCTAGATAATCAATTTTTCTCTAGGTATCTAAATATCTCTGGAGGCGGAAAGTTGGAATGCTGATACTCTATGCTGGCTCATTTGGGTCATAGTGATGTATCAAAATTTCGTGAATGGTAACGATTTGGTTGTCAGAATCTGCATCGCCACTGGCCAAAAGCTCATGAATAGTGTTCACTCCCTGTTTGTGCAAGGGTGATAACATTCGGGGCACCCAACGAACTGAGACCTTATTTATAATGCAAAATATCATGCAGCATCCATCTAACTGATTTTTCTACAAAACTTTACAGTGTTTACAACAGATTTAACAATAATTCACCTATCGTCCAACGCTAACTGCTCCACTTGAGCAACAACTTCATAGTTCTGTGCCGTTGCAGGTATTATTCTTGTATCCAGTTCAAGACTCGTTCTACCACGCTTAAAGTCGATTCTGATGGAGAAGCTTTCCGGTATGAATCCGAACGAAACTTTCTGAACTGACTTTCGACAGGATATAAAGTTGCAGGTAACAAGATATTGTTTGTTAAGGCACACAAGATGGAGAACGGCAAATTATTTTCTCTTCTCTCCCCAAATATATGGAAGAAACCGGAATAGACGTACTCACTAAGATATTTCAGCTAGCATAGAAACATCAACAGGTAGCCAGAAAAATGATAATCGTGTCATTAGACAAGAGAAAGACAGATGGATATCTGGATATGTAGCAACTATAGGGGCACAACCTTTCTTATTGAGCAGGAGAAGTTTCTAAAAGGAGACTTAACAGTCAACTGAAAACATACAGAAGCAAACAAATTCGACACACACAGGCAAAATAGAAGTACGCATGGCCCTAACGCAGGCTATGTAAAAGGTACAGAAATACAACAAAGCAATATGTATGTGCTATATCTACATCGAAAAGGCCTTTGACTGTTTTAATAAAAATGACCTTTGGAAATGCTTAAAAAGAGGAGTAAGGCAGTAATTAGCAAATGCAGTTAAACGTTTACCTGAACGAAATGAATGGTGCCTAGACAGAATTGACACTAAAAAGTATGAGGAAGGCTACGAATAGTAGCATTCAAGCTAGACAAGTAAGGAAAGCTAGACCAATGGGAACGATGAAGATAGGTAGGCGGGTCAAAGCATGAAAGAAATAGATATTGAAATTACTCCGGAATTACTGCTTGCGGCTCGAGTTACATTGGACAGACTGGTCATTCCATTGATCTAAGACTTCAAAAACATAAAGACGATTGCACACACAAACGCATCACAAAGTCAGCCGTAGCTGAGCATACGTTTACAAATGGGCCCCCCTTAGACTTTGAGCACGTCAAAGTACTTGCCAGAATACTTCACTACTTCCCACGAGTGATACGCGAAGTCCTAGAAATAAAAAAGCAACCGAATAATATAAATAGGGAAGATGGCTTTAAGATTAGTAAATGTGGACACCTGTGATACATGATCTAAAGCATTACAACCACTGTGCGTCAGACGGCCACGTCCGACGGTTTTAAACTACGCTGCCAATCAGCGTGAAGTCGTTTCGAACGTCTAGCACTATAAATAGCTCCACATCGACCTTTAGTTCTTAGAGCGACTTTAACTCTGATGACGCAAGCTGCAGGGTCTTGCGGAATAATATGGATGCACAACCAGCAACAAGACCAAATATGCATAAGTATCCTCGTTCTGAAGGTACTTACACCATACGAGCCACCAAATGGCATAGCCATCGCGTGGTTGCTTTCTCGAGTTCACAACGTGCAAGGTACATTAAGCCAGAGAATGCCAAGTGTTTATCCACAAAGAGTACACGGTCTATGCCGAAATTCCATATTAATAGGAATAATTCGAGTAACCGTGAAAGCCACAAACAGTATATAACTTCACTATTTGTTATCTTCATTAAAATATGTACTTCTGATTTGCCGTTATTCGTCGACGATCAAAACATTTGCTTACAAATGGAATCGACAGCAGATTTCCATTAATTTTAATCAGATATCCACCTATTGTACGCTTGGTGGTGTGACAATAAGATACATTTAAATATTTTGTAGAAAATATAGTCCTATTAGGCGTTAATGTAAGCGACATATTTCAAATCTCGATATTAGCTTTTTATCATTTGCAAGCTCCAGATTAGAGCAAGCAAAGCTCCTTTTATGACAGCGCCCATAAATTCCTAATACTTCCGCAGTGCAGATCAAGTTTGCTCGTCATAACGCTCACATCACCGGAAGCAGGAAGGGCGAAAAGTGGTGCGTGTTTTTGTCGTCGAACCCGCATAAATGGTTTAAGCTGCAGTTGCGAATTAATTAGTCGGTTTCTGGAAATTCAAATTTGCGCTTACGGTGTGAAGCCGGGATGTAAATATTAAAAGGCGCATTAAATCTAAATGCTGTGTAATTACATTTACGCTATCGCTCTTGTCTATCACGGTGAAATATGAGCAGGAGCAACCCTCTGGATAAAGCCACGTGATTAATGGAGAGATTCAAATATGGCGCTTCCTACACATTCCGCCGTGCATGCAGAGCATTGCGCTGATTACGTATGTTAAAACTCGGAGTTTTCACTGGCAGACGTCTTGCTCCGCCGCCGGCCCGTTCTTTGTAGTTTGTCTGCCGTTTTGACATAGGTATGACGTCTCTGCACAAAACGGAAGCAATTTTATCGTGGCCAGATGAAAAGTACAGTTTCGTTAAAAGCTGGATGCTCTTAGAACTTTCAGATTAGGTGCTTGCTTGAGGAATTATGTGAATTATTTCTTAATGTACAAACCCAGGCAAACATTTTTTTATTGGAGTAAATTAAATTTGTCATTTCTAGTGTACTCATCTGGATTATGAGAGGTTTTAAATAAAACTTGGAGTGCCAATTATTTTTCGAAATGTCCACTTATATGTAATAAGTTGTTAACTGGTTAGTGTAAAAAACGTGAATGTTAAGGATCTATTTTGTTGCATAAATATTCGTCGTTTAAATGTTTCCTTATTTGAAGCGTCGCAATCGTATAAACCTAGCCTAATTGACCACTGTCACTCTTTTGCCGTACTCCGATATTTGGTTATTTTCAATACCGGCTAACTTCACTACGTGTTTTTGGCCGTTCGTTTTTGTTTCGCGTATTTTTAATTACGTATCTAGACGGGCAGGCGTCCGTCCATGGTTTCGGCTTATCAAGATACGATACAATGTGTTGCAGCTTGTATGCCGTTCTCTTCCTCAAGTGGTTTCACCATGGCTACATACCTACGTGTAATTATTGTTGTGCTTAAAGTTCGCCAGTTAACTTCTGGTATTTGGAGAAGTTCTTCGTTGAAGCCTCGCTGGTCGCGGATTCTGGACTTGAGACTTTAGATGGATCATTCATTAGAAGTTGTTAGCCGTCCTGGCCAAAAGAAAAAGCCAGTAATTCAAGGTGAGTGATTAGGTTATTTTAGATTTTGCTAACCTAATGCATTCGGCATATTACGTACGGCATTTCTAGCTTCCCCGGGAATTTTGAAATTCTCGCTTATTTGGGAAGGCGGTCATGCCCTCATGCTTCTGGAAACATAAATTGATTTTGAACCACATCGCCTGGGTGATCCGCTGGTGATCTCTGCCAGCACCTTAACCTGAGACAGCATAGCTGTAAGAGCCATTTTGGATGTGATTTAATGAACCACTGCATAAGCCCGATCTCTCAGTAAGTTGCAACCTAATGAACACTAGGTTAATAATATTTATGTTGCAAGCTCTAGGTAATAAACGCGTAATAAATGCCTTTAACACCTGTTACGCACTGTTTATGTCATTTATGTGTCAAATTTGGTCCGGCCCAACGAAAATTCGTTTTTTAAAAAGTAAAACTACTACAGATATCGCACATGGACTTTATTGCAACCAGCGAGCGTACAAAAAGACAAGATACCTAGCTAAAACAGATGTATTTATAATCTTTAAGTGCTGATATCGCGCGGACGTGCCTTATCTTACGGTAGTCAGCAGGTTGGCAACCTTAACTCCTCCGTTGTTTTAGCAAAAACTATGGTCTAAACCAGAGTTCGACGAAAAGCGGATATTCGTGACCTCCTGAAGTTGCTTCGTTGACAACGATGTTGTTTCGCTTTGGGACCTGTTAAACTTATTTACACAAAAATATTTCTACAGCATATATACGGCCATAATTACTATTAAAATATACAATACAATAGTATAAACGCTAATTTTGTTATAATGAATCGAAACATCGTCAATACTATTTAATTCATTTTTCTGCTCATCCAATGAGTTATAAATTTTATTAATGCCATCTAAATTGATAGTTTCTAACTGTAAAGGTTTAAAATTTAAAGTATCAGTTGCTATATTAGTTTCAACAGAGCGTAAATTTGGCAATTCAATATTATAAAATTCTAACTTAAAGTTCTCATAGGTTTTCAGAAGCGTGTCCTCTATTTGAACATCACATACACTATTTAGTTCTAACACATAACTGCCTTTTAGCACCACATTGATTTTAGATTTTTTACAAATTTGTTTAGCCACTATACTTCTGGGTGTGATAATGATCCACTTGGCCTTTTCTAATGGTTGAATTTTCACTCTGCATATGTTGACGGGTACCTGAAAACATTTGGTTGTGTTTTCTGAATATTTGACTAATTGGATCTCGCACGGAGCTTCCGTTTTGATTTCCGTGTTCCAAGTTCATGACATATGAATTCTTCGGGTCCTACCTCTTGACATTCGTTGTCGAAATATACATAGCTTTGCTCGTTATATAGGAGGAATTTCGAAATAGGTATTATAGTTTCAAATATTTTGGCAGATGGGACTGGCAAGGAATATACATGATTATTTTTTTCGAAACGATCTCAACCAATCAGAAGGCTGGATTTAGTTAAGTTATCTTGTATAATTTCGATTATACAAAATCGATTATACTAGAGTAACTTCACTAGGCGACGCAATACGTAACTTTTGTCAACTTGATGTTGTTTTCATGCAGATGACTTTCAGCTAGGTTAATACAAACAAATCGAGCTGCCAATAAAATATTTATTTGTTCCTAATATTGAAATTTACTCAAAAAATAATCAAATCGAATACAATGCGTACTTCGAACAGGTTATACGTCTCAAACTTCCTGCACAATAACAAATCGTGTCAGTTTGACAGAATAATCCTCCCGCTGACGCGGTCGGACTATTTAACCTGTCAAACTGACACTCTTTTATTATTGTGCAACAAGTTATCGACATATAACCCGATAATATCGAAGTACTTATAGTATTACTTCTGATAATAATCATAGCTTTCAGCTTTAACAATTGGAATTTCTAAAATAAAGACGATTTGATTTCCTTTACTGTAACTTTTAATTTTTATAATTTTTTCATATAACAAAATATTCTTCACAACTGGTTCGAAAGGAAGTTTATGTTTTTCAATCTTCGTGTTAATACCTGACAGCTCCGAAAGTAAATCTTCAGGTTCAACTAAAGAGTTGTGGAATGTATTCAATTTTGAAAAACTGATTGCTACTTCAATTCTCACTGACATATCGTAAATAATTTGGAAGTTAATTGCAAATTGCGAGAATAAAGAATGTAAAAGAAAATAACTGTGCGTATCGATCGCTGGCAAATGTGTAGTTTTGATGACCTGCTCTAATTGTAAGATTCGAGATTGTAGCATCATTTGATTATGAGCAAGCCCTTCAGTACTATTTTTAAATTTTAAAATTGATTTTTGTAGTAAAGTAATTTGCTCCTTAATTAACGTTTTCATTTGTTTTTGATTATCGGAAAGTGTAGTTATGGCTTCATCGTATCTTTCTTCATCGGTATGATCTAAATTTCCTGTTAATGACTTTATTATTGATCCCAATCCCTCGATAAGGCTGCGTTTAGATTTTTGCATAGCAAGTGGGTTACGCTGATAAATTTGACTTTTAATTTTACTTTCTAATAAATTTACAAGACTATATGAATTATAATATTCTCTTTCATAGCTAGGCTTCTGAGTTGCATTTTTAATTGTGCTTTTAATTTGAGAAAAATACCTTTAAAGTACATTAAATTCCTCTATTATTTTAGAAATATCATATACCTGTATAAAAGACCAATAATTAACTTTGTTCTGAGCGTTTCCCAATTTTAATGGAAGAAGTCCAGGATTACTATTGAGGTTGTGGAATTTTGGAAGATCTAATTTCGCTGCGACGATACAGAT
>CALNHX010011462.1:0-31962 GCA_940337035.1 Agriotes lineatus
CAATTGAAACCTTGATAAAATTAAGTACATTGATAGTGATTTCTCAACAAGAAGCTTCTGAAAGGCGTATGCTTATTAAAATTAAAATTACTTAACTATAAAGAAAATACAAACACCATTCGAATTCCAAAATTCGAAAACTATTTAATAGTTCCACCACTTTAGTGCTACGACAAGAATTGATTAGTTGAGTACTATCAATTTACCAATAGCCAATAGGTATGTTTTTTTACTATCAAGTAATTGCACAGCTTGCAAATTTTGAAGTATTTATTTATTTTTTTAAAACTCGGTTTTTATTAATTATGGTTGGTGTACTAAGCATTTATACTTAGCAGTTGCACCAAGTAGAGGTTAACTCATATTTCCAGGATATTCATCACTGGTTTTTGTTAAATTTGTGGCACATTAAAATTTATTTCAACTCGCTGGGCAATTCCTTTACTTCTTAAAAAAACTGAAATAGAATATCTAGCATGTTGGTAATTTAGTTATTAGCTAATTGCTATGTTTTCATATTGTTCTTCCAATCAAAAGAAGCAATTGTTTATATTTTTTTAAAGCCAAATTAAAAATTCGATGAAGTAGATTATATACACTGTGTTTCACTTTCCACCTTCACACATCTCTATCTTCCCTATTTATTTCCAGATCGATTTCAAAATGTAGCCAATTATACTACCGCTAAAAGCGATCATTTTCATAATATTTAAATAATTTTATCTCATACTAGTAAACTATTTAATTTAAAAAAATGAATGCAAAAAATTTAAATATAATCGTTAGTTATTCTGTCAACTTGTTTTAATAATTTTTTTTTTTCGATAAAACTAGATCGACTATTATTTTTCAATTTTTTGCATTTATTTTTAGTTGCAGTAGGCTGTCAAGTAAAATTATTTTAAATGAAGAAATAACCCGTTTGAAAGGTAGTATATTTCATCAAAATTTGAATTCGATTAGAAGATAAATAAGGAAGATACAGGGGTGTGGAGGTGATAAATGAAACACACAGCATACTATTTCGAATATTTTCTTTCTTTGTTCATCATAAACTACTCTGAAATTATACTGAACCAGGACAAAGCATTCTGTTAGAGAATTGCAATGCAAAACAATGAAAAATTACTACTACACAATTATTAATCATGTTTCCTTACAGATAGGTAATAAAAATGTATCTGATGTGAATTCTGATTTTACGCTGTTTTCTGGGAAAATTACTCGGAATGTGAGTACTCTCATATATCACTACAATTGAGGAACAGGGAACCCTACAGCCTACAAATACTTACATAAGAATTTCCAGCTTCCATAAAAACCGGTATGTAATCAACTTAATTCTCATTACATTACAGGATGTTTTAAGTCAATATGGTAAACTTTATATTTTAAGTAAATGCAAAAAAAATCTGGTGTGATACACTCACACAACTTCCTTTTACAGTGATCTTATAATTAGTCAAAAATTTCATTTTTAATTTTTAACCATTTGTTAAAAATTTTCAAAAATTACAAATTCTACAAAAACGGTACAAAATAGAGTGTTAGTTGAAGAGACAAATTTTCTCTAGAATTTTAAGGTGAATTCAAAAATGTAATAATATACCGGGTGTTTTATTTAAAATAGGAGTTAATAAAAAAAATTGAAAAAAAAACAAAAGAAACCCACTTTAGAAGTATTCAACTGGAAAATCACCTATCTCACATCAATACACATTAAAAATGTAAGAAAAATGTAAAATTTTAAAAAAATCGTTAGAGCCGTTTTTGAAAAAATCGAAAAAAACTGAAAAATCACAAGAGTAAACACCTACTTCCGGTTATGCGATTTTCTTCAAAAGCTTGCTGTCTCATCTACATAGTACACAAAACTTATATATGAAGTTTCAATGCCATACCTCTTTTCGTTTTTGAGATATTCTGTTCACAGACACACACACAGACAGACAGACAGACAGACAGACACACAGACAGACAGACCAATGAAAAAAAATATGTTTTTTGGGATCAGGGGACTCTAAAACGTGAAGATCTGTTGAAAACTCAATTTCGAAATTTTGGGGTGAATCCAATACTTCCTTTATAGTAGTAAAAGGAAGTAAAAATAGTTAATCATATATATTAAAACCGATTACAACAAACTGTTTTTTTTTTGCTTCAGAAGGTGTCTATACAAAGGTCGAAAGCATGTTTTTGTATTATTTAGAATAAAACAAGTGTAAAATGATAATAATTATTTTACCTTCGTGGTTCTGATATAAATTATTATAAACGTTAAGACATAAAAACAGAAAAGAAAATCCGGTTAGTTTGTTTTGCGAAAAAAAAAATTTTTTTCTAGTATCGTTATTAATATTAGCCAAAGTTATTAAAATATTTTACAGATAAACGATTAAATATTCTGTTTCCCTGGAGAATTTAAAAATGAAATAAATTAAACATTTTAGTAAATATTTTGGAAATTATGCTAATTATTCTACATTGCATTTCTTGTAAATGAAAAATCTAAAATCACAGAGCTTTGCTGACAGAACAATAACACAATTTTTTTAATCAAACAACCGATCTCAATGAGACGTAAAATTGTAGAAACCAGGTATAATTTGCTTAGCAAAAAATGAATGTCTTCTGATTTGATCGAGTTGGACGTTGATTGTCGATTGTAAAGAATGAAATCAATGTTCTAGTACAACTTGTCAGACACTTAAAGAATATACGAGGTAAGTTTTGATTTACTAATTTTTAATAAACGAGATTAAACTATTCAAGTCATTCAAATTCAGTCAAAACACTGCTAAATTCATGACGCAACATTCACTAGATAAAATGCCCCTATAACAAACAAAACCACAATTTATAAAAACTTAATTTTAAAGTATATCTTTTCATCCTACAATCCTGACGAGCAGTTAATAGAAAAGTAGCTCCTATGACAAAGATAAAGGTAACGTTTGCGTTTTTTTCAACTACCACCAACAGCAATAAGAAAGAAAGAGTGAACACATAATGCACTTCTTTAAATATTTTTTCCCAGGCTGGGTAATATACCGGCCAGCTGTTTTCAAAATTAAAAAATTCATTTATTCTTATCGAATTCTTCCGTTCCTATCTTGAGAACGAGGATACTTAGGCAGATTTGGCCGTTTTGCTGTTTGTGCATCCATATTCACTAACATTCTTTATTCAAATCTTGCCTTTTCTTTTTAATTTTTACTACATAGTGAACAACTTAAAAGCATTTAAACATTTCCACAAAACATTGCAGATTCGAAATGTACGTAAAAAGTCTATTGCTAATATCAAAGCTGCTTTGTGCTAAGGGCCAAATCAATCACAAATGCCAAAAAGTATTGTTTTCATTGTTTTTTAATTTCTAGCTTTTCCAGCCCATGGGTCAAATATGATACGATTTTACAATGTATCATTGTACTACATATGCTGAGCAGTTCTTATATTTTCACCCAGTCTTTATATTTCGTCAGTTAAAAAATCGACGTCCATTCGTAATCTGGACACCCTGTATCATGCACATAATTAGAAAAGAATATGGTAATATTCCATAATCCAAGGTTATGAAAGTAATCATTGAAGAAATTCACTGGACAAGAAATATATTGATATGATCATTAAATGATAAAGCATTCAATAACTACAAACATAAAAAGCAGCTTAAAATAATATTCCTAAAAGGATGGAGGGTTTCGTTTTATCATTGGAATTTTAGAAGTTAATGTACTGGTATGTACCTACCTATTAATATTGCCATACACCTAAAGAGTGTGATAGACAATTATTATTAGTGCGAAAGTAGAAACTTAGTGTGTGCATCGATTACCACTACAAGGATGTGCAGCCAACCACAGCGAGAATAGCTGTAGCAGAGATCTGGCGAATAGAAGAGTATAGAAGATTAAGAGCTCGAAGAAAGAAGCTTACAAGGTGAGTTTATTAACTGTCAATTTAAAACAAGACACATATAAGAGAAAAGTAGTAATATAAAATATACCTGCTACGTACAGAGTTATTAAAATTGAATTCAATTGAATCATAAATTACCTAGATAAACATAAAATTGTAAACAAACAGTAAAATTAATCTACAATTGATTTAACTGATATTAAGTATTATCGAATATTATTATTAAAGGTGTTACGTATTATAAAGGCAGTTATCAATAATTACTTAATAAATAGAATTGTCCTATATCTGGTATTATAGTTATTCATTGTTATGTCTTAATCTGATTTTAATAGTAATCCTGAGATAGAGATAGAGATAGGTTATTACAACTGCATGCTAAAGACTATGAACAAAATAAAAATTTTAAATAAAAACCTGAGAATAATATTTAAAGTACATAAAATCAAATAAAAGCTATTAGACCACAGCCATATTTTATCATTATTCTGTTTCTTTTTTTAATTTTTCTATTAAAAATGTTATTAAAACGAACTTTATTTAAGGAGCTTTGGTTCAGTAACATTGTATAGTGACTTGTACGGTATGTTAAGGCACTTGAACTAATATGCTAGTAGATCAAAATAATAGCGATTATGGATTTAAAACTGGGTGGTGGGCACTTTAAACATCTGTTGTAAATTAATATTCTCTGTATGGGATCTGTAATTTCAACGTGAATGTGTTTTTGTTTGGTTTTTAACTTTAACCCATGACGTCAGAAATAGATCAGTATATAAACCAACTAATGACAGAGCTATTTGTTGGCTCAGCCATCCTAAATTACATATTAAAAATCACAAATTATAATTTTGTAAACATCGCCATAATCCATAGTTGCTGTTAATGGATTGCGGTACCGCTCCATAGCTATGGTGATCAGATATTGCAGCGCTAATGCGCAAACTCTAACGAGAGCGAGATTACATAAAATAGACTAGGCCACCAACACCACGACTACGCAGATGCGGAGTAGCTCAATTCCTGGTGTAGTTATGGGTCACTGTAAACCGTATGTTTTGTTTGGAGCCTCGAAAATCAATAAAATTTCGTAAATGGCGCTTGCGCACCCTTGTATTTACGCAGCGCGAAATATTCGACTTGTCTATGATCACAGATTGTTCGATATGGGAAAAGCTCATCTTTGATTGTTCAATTAAATCTCTAATAAGATATTTATTTTAGATTAATAGACAAAACTATATTCTACTGTAGTCGTGTAAAATGTAGAAGATATATTGCTACTTTTGCAGATAGTAATCATATCTTGTAAATTTAAATATTTTGCTTGTTGTAGGTAACTTGCTACCGAATAAATTTAGCGCACAAGACTTGCCGGCGACTGTTTCAGAATTACTAAAAAAGAGCGTAGGGTAGGCGCTGTTACATCGATAATGTACTACCACACCTACATGACATTAACCCACAGCTCTGGAAATGCTCATAGCACATTAATAGATTCACGCAGGTGCTTAAACTCGGAACACGCTTCGTGCCGTTTTAGTCTGTACTGTTTTATAATTAATCAAAAATCTGCGAGAGATATTGATAATCTAAACACCTTCGCCTGGAGCTATTTTCTGAAAAGTATTTTCAGCGCATGTTTATTTTTATTCGTATGGGCACAGCGTTTAAAATTGTATATATTAAATATAAATTTGTATAAATACAAAATGTTACACCTATATAAAAATCACATTATTTTTGCAGATATTCAATATTACAATTATTTTAAATTAAAGTGTTGTTATTAATATTTGATAATTGGATTGAATAATGGCAATAACATTAGCTGATTTTAAAAAATATCTAAAATATTGAATAATTCTATTTCAGATTCAAATTACAATTATTATGTTTATATAGGGTGTCCCGAAATTCACGAACCACTCCTTTAAAAGGATAAAATAAGAGGTAAATATACAGTACTAAAATTTGGATTTTACTTTCATTATCTTCTTCTTTCTCCTATTTTAGGCCGTGTACATGTTCTTTCTCAGATTTTACCTTTTAAGTATGCTGGTTATTACTTTGACGTTTTCTGAGTCGTCTCTTTCCGATTGGGAATTTGTCTTTCGCAATTCTTACTATCATTTCTTCTGTCACCTTGCTAACGTGTTCATCCCATTCTTATTTTTGTTTGTGTACCCATTCATTAATGTTTCCGATCTTACATTGTTGTCCAATGCTCTCGTTATTTTCTCGGTCTAGTAGTGTTTTCACTGCGATTCTGCCTAAGATTTTTATTTCGACTGTTTGAATTAATCTTTCAGTTTCGGTTGTGTCTGGTCTGACCGCAGCAGTGTCATCAAAATTGGCTTTATAGTTTGTTTTTGGTTTTTGCTTTGGTACCTTTCTGTTATACCGGGTGACCATAAATGGTCGTAATTTGTGTCTTAGGTTGGCACTGTAAGTCTATGTCAAATTCGAGGTTAGCAGGTTAGGTTTTACGTCAGTTTTGACACAGACTGACGCAAAACCTAATCTGCTAACCTCGAATTTGAAATAGACTTACAGTAAGTAAGTAAGTAAGTAAGTTTATTTCATCATAAAAAAGATGTTTATATACATAATAACAAACGCCTAATTTTATACAACTTAAAACTTATTCAGTGTACATCCCCATCTTTTAATTCAACCTTACTGCTATATTTGAAACAAGTTTTTAACATATTCGGAGCAAACTTTTTTAAATTGTTTCACATTAGTTAATCGTTTAGCCTCGTTTGGGAGGTCATTATACATTTTAAATCCTTTATAATAGAAGCTATTTTGTGTGAAACTCTTTGTATTTGCTGGCAGTCGGAAATTATCTACTATTCTAGTTCTATAATTATGAACATCTTTATTATAAACTACATGATTACTCATATAACTAGGTAACATATTTCTTACCAGCTTAAAAATAAAAACCATCGTATTGAAATGTATTCTCTGTTTAACACTAAGCCACTGCAACATTTCTAGCATATTGGCAATTCTGGTCCGCCTATGACAACGCAATATTATTCTCATCGCTCTATTTTGTAACTTTTGCAGCCTTTGCAGGTCTCCTTCCGTCACTAAAAATAGCACAGTGGAACAGTATTCGAAATGCGGAGCAATTATACATTTATAAACTAAAATTCTAGACCATACATTTAATTTACTACAAATTCTACCAAAAAACCCAATCTTTTTAGCCGCCTTTTTAACAATAAAATCTATATGATTCCTAAATTTTAATCTATCATCAATAACTACCCCTAGATATTTCATTTCGGCAACGTATTCTATATTCGCACCGTCTATAGCCACATCATCTACTGGCTCCGTTAAAGGCCTATTTGTAATAATCATGGCCTTTGTTTTCATCGTATTCAGCTTTAGTCTGTTACTTTTTAACCACTTTGACAATTTTATTAGTTCAGAATTCATTTTGCATACCGCACTGTTAACATCACTATCACTCACTGTAATTAGGGTGTCATCTGCAAAAAGGTTTAATTTACACCTTTCAACAATTGTGTCTATGTCGTTTATATATAAAATAAAAAGAAGTGGTCCCAGTTTTGATCCTTGTGGTACACCTAATTTATTTTCTCTTGCTTCAGATTTGACTCCGTCATAGATGGTTACTTGATATCGTTCGGAGAGATAGTCCCTAAACCAATTATTTGCCCTGTCCGTAATTCCATATTTTTCCATTTTAGATAGAAGTATACCTCTATCTATTGTCTCAAATGCACGCTTTAAGTCCAGGAACACAGAAACAATTTTTTTGTCCTTCTCGATCTCCTCTTTCCAGTTAGCCAGCACCATATTTAAAGCTGTTTCGCATGAATGATTTTTTCTAAAACCAGATTGTGTTTCTATTAATAAATTTTTTTTTTCAAGGTACTCTTGTAGTTGCTCTTTAGCTATTTGTTCTATTATTTTTTCTAATGTCGGGAGCATATTTATTGGTCGAAACTCAGAACACTTCTTGGTACCAGCAATTTTTGGAATAGGTGTTATTAGTGCCGTTTTCCATATTGTAGGGAACACTCCTGTTTGAAACGAGTCATTTATTATTTCTAACAATGTATTGCCAATAACTGGAATAGCATCTTTAATAATTTCGAGTGTAATTCCATCTGTGCTTGTTTTATTCTTCATACTTGAAATCACTGTATTAAGTTTTGCCATATCTATTTGCTGAAATGTGAAGACACTCGAACAATTTTGACCTATATTACCAAAATCTACGTTACCACTAGTGTTATTAAGACTTGCATGGATTTCTGTTATACTATCTATAAAGTATTTGTTGAAACGTTGAGCGATATCAGGAGAATTCGTCTTTATACCGTCTGTAAACTCGATAGAGTCTGGAACGTTTTTGCTGTCTGTTTTGATCAAATCTTTTATTTTTTTCCACATAGTTTTGGAATCTCCTCTACACTCATCTATCTGTTTCTGAAAAAATTCGTTTTTTCGTAATTTTATGAGCCTATTATAATAATTTTTAGTCTGTTTATAATCGCTCCAATCCAATGGGTTTCCGGTTATTTTAGCCCTATTGTATAACGAATTTCTTTGGTATTGAAGATTCTTTAATTCCTTTGTAAACCACGAATTATTTGAATTAATTTTTATTGTTTTAGTACGAATAAATTTGCTGACAGCATTTTGTAGACGTTTCACTAAAATATCTGCTCTGTAGTTTACGCTGAATGTATTTATTTGGTTCCAATTGTATTGTTTCAGATCTTCTTGCAATTTAGCACTTTCGTATGCATTTTTGTCGAAAACTGTAATGGTTTGCAGTTTGCGGTCATTTGCACTCGACCTTGTTTTGAAATCTAACACTAACATTTCATGGTCGGCGATACCGTTTATAATATCAACATCAGCATTTAACACATTGGTTATAACTAGGTCAATTTGTGTTTTAGAACATTTCGTGATTCTTGTGTAACCTTTTACAATTTGTTTCATTCCTACAGAGTTTATGAAGTTTTTTAGTTTTCTGCTATATGTCGTGTCCCTTTTCATATCAATGTTAAAATCTCCTACTAAAACACACATATCTCGTTCATTTATTGTATTTTCATGCCAAGAGTCCAAGAATTCTATAAAATCATTATTACTTGAGTTTGGAGAATGGTAAAGAACAGAGTAGATTGCACTAGGCAATCCACTCGTGATTTTAATACTTTGTATCCATGTATTCCTTTCCAAAACCCTGTGGGAAACCTTGGACCATTTTATACCATCCTTTATAATTATTGCTGTGCCGCCGGTATGTTTGCTGATCGAGTCGCATCGGATGGTAGAATAGCCTTTAAACTCCGTTTCACTTGCATTTATTTCGTTTGTTACACATGTTTCGGATAGAAATATAAGTAACGGGTTGTAGTTCTCGATTAATACCTCCAATTGTTCCATATGGGCTAACATACTTTGTGTATTTAAATATAAGACTTTATTGTTAGTTTTTAACCAGTTCCTCTTTTTTATAAAAAATCAGTTTTACTGGTTTCTAATTCATATTTCCTTTTAAATACGGGACAGTTGACATCCCATGCTTCATGGTAAATATCCAATCTTAGTTTCAATCTATCCACGGCGTCTTTACAGTTGATGCATTTCTTTTCGTCATCCTTTGCTGTGCAATTCTTTAATTCGTGATTTCCAGCACATCTCGGACATGCAACTTCTTTATGACATTCCCTGGCTTTGTGATTATAACCGTTACATTTATAACATCTAGTGACAGTTACGGCATCGTAAACTTTGCATCGGTCCCAACCTATATTTACTTTTCCTTCCTGCAATATTTTTCTGTAAGATTCTGCATCAATTTCTGCATAGGCAAAATAACTACAATACCCTCTGTTTGTTACTTTCGCAACATGGACAATGCTAAGGTCTGCTTCTGCCATGAAATGATTTTGTAGTTTTATATTATTTGCAATAGCATTTGAATTAAGTTCCGTTGACATCCCAACGATTTTTATTCGGGGTCTCCGCTTCTTTGGGATTCTAATATCATATTTATCTCCCAACTTACTTTCAGCTTCCTTTCTCAATTTCGTCACAGCATCATTATTTCTACATTCAATTATTATACCTCCTTTACTTGCATGTTTAACACCGGATATTTCAATCGTAGTAGGGTCGATATTTTTCTTAATTTCTTCTTTAGTTGCAAGACTCCTTTGATTTTCATTTTTGGGTTTGATCACAATAACTGGTTCATGCTTCTTCATCTTGATTTTGTCCGCATATGTTGCCTTTCCTTTTTCTTGATTTTCGGCTACTCTCTTAAGATTGTTTCCAAGTTCCGCATTATTTTCCTTCACAATGTTAGATAATGCGCCAACAGCAGTCTGTTGAGCATCCAGCCCCTTGCTCATAGTTTTCATTTCTACCGCCCATGCCTCCATTGTTTTTTTCATCGATTCTAGGGTTGCCCTCATACTTAGTTTTTTCATTACGCTGCACTCATTACAGCACCAAAACACATTAAGCGATTTAGTGATAAATTCGTATGCATTATCAGGTACATCCGCGCACTTCTGATGAAATGATTGTTCACACCACCCTAAACACGTAATTATTTTCTCCGTTCTCTTAAGGTCCAACCGACACTTTCCGCACACCGAAACCATTTCGGCCCGGTGATTTTTTTCGCCCGCCTAAAATGATAAGCTTAAGTATGCACCGCGATAGCACGAATACGTCCGCTCACCACAGCGTGCAACTGTGAACTGCCACCAACATAAACAATGCCAACCTAAGAAAAAAAGATCACAACTATTTATGGTCACCCGGTACTTACAGCGTACAATAGTATATGTACGCTGGTACTTATTTCGGCAGACAATGTCATTTAGACTATGATAGTTTGCTGCCATACTTCATTTTCAACATTTTTTTTAACTTGTGATATCTGATATTTAAATGTCATCACATGTTGAATTATTTCGGCATCCACCTCAAGTTTACATCAGTCGGGTTCTTTCGACTTGTCATACATTTAATTTTTCAACGGATATCACCATATTTACTGTTCTTGCCGTTGGTTGTGTTGAAATAGTAATTTTTGCATAGTGATCGTGAAAGTCGTCTTTTTTAACGAAAAATCGTATTGAAAGTTCGAATGCACAAAGGTAATTTCTATAGATATTTTCAAATTTCTCTTATCAGTTCAAGAATTTGCCGAGTGCCCTCTAAGCTTAGGCGAGCTGTAAATATACTTTTTTCTATAGCACATGTTAAAGTGTGCTTTTATCAACTCAAAACAAAAGGTCAAGTTTTACTTTAACAGCAAGGGTAGATAAAGTAGCACTTTAACATCAAGGATAGATAATAGTATATTATGTATCAAGTTTTATAAACGTCATTTTAGTCACGAGTTTTATTAATCACGAGCGAAGCGCAGCGGAGCGAGTGTTTAATAAAATGAGTGACTAATAAGTTTATAAAACGAGTTGCATACTATACTTTTTCTACGACCACAAATTTAGAGAATATAACATCATATTATTTCATTAAAATTTTGACATTTATTAGCATGATGGAAATACATCTGGTAAATTTAAAGCAAACTCAGGAGTTCCACAAGGCTCAAATCTGGGGCCATTGTTATTTTTAATATTTATAAATGATTTGCCAGATTGTATTCGAAATTCAAAGTGCCTATTATTCGCAGATGATATGAAGTTATATCAAAAAATAGAAACTATTAATGATTGTTGTAGATTACAGGCAGATATAAATAGTATCTACGAATGGAGTTTAATTAATAAATTACATTTTAATATATCGAAATGTCATAAAATGGTCATAACAACTAAACAGAATAAAATACTATTTAGTTATCAAATGAACAGCGTCAACTTGACAAAAATCGAAATTGTTAAAGATTTGGGAGTTGAATATGATTCCAAGTTAAGATTTGATTCTCATGTTGAACGGGTTTGTGGAGAGGCATCACGCAGCTTGGGTTTTATTATTAGGCAAACGAAAAATTTTAAACAAATAAAATCAATACAAGTTTTATACTATACTTTTGTACGGTCAAAACTCGAATACGCATCCATTGTCTGGTATCCTCAAACTTTTCATCATAAAATACAAATAGAAAAGGTTCAAAATAGATTCTTAAGGTATTTATATTTCAAAAAATACAAATCCTATCCAAATTACTTAACTACCAGAACGATAGAGCTCCGTAGGACATTTGAAACTTGGAGTTTGGAAAATCGCAGACAATTTAGTGTGTTAATGTTTGGTTATAAATTATTAAACAATATGATTTATGATTCTAAACTTCTTGCTTTGCTAAATTTCAAAATCCCTACTAGACCCTTACGACCGTCAGCAATTTTTGCTGTACATTCACAACCTTTTAAGTGTAATTCTTCTATAACAGTATTTTTGCCAACCAAGTTATGTCTGTTACCGATTTAGATTTTGCTATGAATTTTTGCAACTTTACTAAATTATTAAACCAGCATTTTAATGTAGTAAGTTGTTCTTAAAATATATAGATCAATCTTCATGGCTGCCTTCTCAGGCATTTAATTTGTCGCATTAGAGATTCTGTTGTTAGGATGTATATTGTGTATATATATGTTTATGTGTATATTTATATGTATATTTCCTTGCATTTTTATATTGCTACTGTTTTTATATATTTTTTTGGTACATTCCCTTGTAATGAGGCAACGCCTGTTTGGGAATAAAATAAAATAAAATAAAATAAAATATTAGGTTAAATTATGCTTGACAAACGTCAAAGTGACGGTTGAAAACTAACTTGATTTTAGTTTTGGCTGTGGCTAATAAAGCAAATACTATTTGAACCTAACTTCACCCCATGACTAAAACATCGTTGCCAACTTCAGCTCATGACTAAGAGGCTCTTTAGTCATAGGTTATGAAGGCATGATTAAAAAGTCGCTTAGCGACGTGTATGTTAGTATGTTAAATGGTATTTTAGTTACAGGAGTAGAAAAAGTAATTTAATTTTCTAACTTTTGTTTAAATTAAATATGACAGCTGCGCATTATCGTTGCAACCCAATCTAGCTACTGACATTTTGAAATGTGATTGACTGTCCTTATTTTCTTTTGAAATTGTTAAAGTTCTTGCTATAGAAAAAAATATTGTATTATACACGACGATAAAGTTATTTCTATCCACTCTTGAATCATTAACGTCTCGACTTCGTCTCGACGTTAAACGATTCACTCGTAGATAAAATTTAACTTTATCGTCTTGTATAATAAATGACTATTTTTTTACGAAATTTTAAATTTACTGAGGTCTGAAATAGAGAACTCAGCACTTATCCGAGCAGTACGAAAGCGTTATAATTCTCATGGGGCTTCAGCACCCTAAATTTTGCACTGTAGTTCCGCCTATTGCTGTTTGTCACTTATCAAGAAGCGTCGCAGTATATTTGTATTGTTACATTGCTTTTTATTAATTTCTTGATGTGTCTAGTTATTTGTTATTTTGGTTTCCCAATACAGTAAACGGAAGATTTTTGGCAAGGCTCTTGTATCATTTTTTTCCTGCCGTTTGTTTGATGTCGCCAATCCATCGTCTTTGTGGTCTTTCTGCACTCCTCTTAGATAATCTTGGTCTCTGTAAAACGATTTTTGTGTGCGAGCGGTTTGGATTTTGACGAACTACATGTCCAACGCATTGCCATTTCATCTTTAATATTCTCTCGGATATATCGCTCACTTTTGTATTGCGTCTAATTTCTTCGTGTTTTATTCTGTCCCGAAGACTCACACCTAACATTGTTCTCTCCGTAGCTCTCTGGGAAGTTCTAAATTTAATCATGCTCTTCTTAGTAAGCGTCATCGTCTCTATGCCATACACCAATAATAACCGGCAATATAAGGCAGAAATATAATTTTGTTTGGTTAAATTAACATATGAGTATTCTTGTCATTGTTGATTTATAAGTACATAATAATTTTCCCTGACACACTTTGGTGAGGCCACATAGTTAAGGACTTAAAGACCCTGAATGATCTAACCTTGAATTTTATTTAATTTTTCTAGCGCGAAAGCAGCCGTGCGCTTATTAAATTTATACCGAGTCTCAATAACAGTTGCCGTATATATTTATCGTATATACCGCATCATTGCTTTTTTTCATTTTAAAATTGTTTTTCATTAGACGCCGTGATTTTCTTCTTGCTTGTTAATTTTTTATTTTATTTATTTGGCGGTTTGATCAAGTTGTATTGTCATACTTTAGAGTTTCTTGAGCCTCAGCTTGTAAGTATTATGTAGCCGTGAGAACGAAGAAAACATATAATTTGTCTCAGGGATCTTTTCCTCTGAGGTGATATGCTTATAAAGCAAATACCTACTCAAATAATCTAGAATATTCTCCATATAGAATATGGTAACAGAATTATTAGCGCTCCTCATTTTCTTTTGTTTTTGTAGAATCATCTTATCTGAAATTCTTGTTGTGTTAAAAAGTTTTCGATAGCACAAGTAAAAATATTATAGACGACTGGACTTCGGAGATGGTGGGTAATCCTGATCTGTCTCTTCTCAGGCCAAACTCAATTATATACAGTTTTTGTTTCGTATTATAAGAATAATTAGACTTTTTATGTGACATGCTTTGTGTAATTATTGTAATGTATATCGTGATAGACTAAATATGTCGTTGATTTGTAGCAGACATTCTTGGAAATTTATTAAAAAGATGTTATTGCATAGCAAAATACTAAATTCAAAGGAGTAAAGAATAAGCGTTTTAAATATAATACAATAATTTAGATAAACTTAGACACAACAACAGACTTACCGGGATCGGTAGCTTAGTTGTTAAGCATCCTGACTAGTGAGATCGAGAGTTTAATTTCCGTTTCTGGCGTGGTTTTAATAGTATATTATGTATCAAGTTTTATAAACGTCATTTTAGTCACGAGTTTTATTAATCACGAGCGAAGCGCAGCGGAACGAGTGTTTAATAAATTGAGTGACTAATAAGTTTATAAAACGAGTTGCATACTATACTTTTTCTACGGCCACAAATTTAGAGAATATAACATCATATTATTTCATTAAATTTTTGACATTTATTATATTAGGTTAAATTATGCTTGACAAACGTCAAAGTGGCGGTTGAAAACTAACTTGATTTTAGTTTTGGCTGTGGCTAATAAAGCAAATACTATTTGAACCTAACTTCACCCCATGACTAAAACATCGTTGCCGACTTCAGCTCATAACTAAGAGGCTCTTTAATCATAGGTTATGAAGGCATGATTAAAAGGTCACTTAGCGACGTGTATGTTAGTATGTTAAATGGCATTTTAGTTACAGGAGTAGAAAAAATTATATAAACTGAGGGTAGAAACCTATACAGAATGTAATACTTTGGAAGAAATGTAAAACCGTGGGTGTACGGTGTAAAATATATAAGCAATTCCTTGCTCAAGTTGTAACACCTTAGTCTCAACCAAATTCTAATAGAGCATTCACTGTAGTAGGTGGTGTCTAAAGTATCTGATATTTCACATGCTTACTTAATTTCTTATTCAAGTAAATTTGAAGGAATTAGTTTTCAAATATTAAGTAATGCATAAAGCGTTTGGCCTGGGCCATAACTATTTCTATTTGCTTGATAAGGACCCAGGAACAATATATCGGTTTCTGTCATTTAGCCATCACATCAACATGGTAAACTTTTTTTACCTCCCCTCGTATGTTAGGAAAAATAGAAATTTTCCACAAAACGTTCAACGCACACTCTTGCTTTAAAATTAATTATTTCGATAACTTTAACTTTGAAATTTTTACGTTGAACCTAAAGGTTGAGGTTACAAGTTTAAAATTTACGATCGTAATTTTATAAATAGCCCTCTATTAATTAATATTCCGTCACATTCTCCCACGTAACAGTGATTGAGTGGGTGGGTAGATGCTTACATATAAACTTCGGCCTAAAGGGTTGCACGATTATATTCAAGCTTTATATTTCGAAATTTAATGATTGGGCCAGAAATAACTTTTCATCTGGTATAGAAAAATGCACAGGGGTAAATACATAAGAGGTTGGCCTTTTGCCGATTTAGTTGTTTTTTACGAAAGCTTGGTTGTTGTGGATATTGCTCGAAAATCAAGGGAATGAAAAAGCACGACACCGAAGGTGGAGCGATTTTATTAAATTCTCTTGATTTGAAAGTAATTACCAAGTGGAAACTAAGCTTGAGTTAAAAAAACAACTAAATTCAAGGTAAACGGCAACCTTGAGTGTATTTTAGGAAGATCAAAAATAATAATTGATAATTTAATTAAAGAACATCAATAAAACTATTAAACAGAACTACATTTCTACGACATATGATTATTCCTAACGTTAATAATTTGAAATTTAAAAATTCAGTTATTGCAGATAAAGTTACTGACTGAGGTTTCATTACATCGACCATCACTTTTTTCGGATTTTTGATAGTTTTACTATCACTGCTACTGATAAGATAATGCTAAAAACAATTCTTGATAGCTCTACTCTTAGGTTGGCTAATAAATTGGCATGGTGCTCTGCGTCCAATTAGAGATATGGCATTCAACCTAATTTCTTTAGCACCCGTTTGGTCCTGAAAATATATTTTATCATCTATCCTACCGTTATAATATAGCAAGGTTTAAGTAATGTGTAAAACAATATGCAAAAAGTATGTCAGCATAACATGTGTTAACTGTTAATACATCGCTCATATTACATGCACCAAGCAGCTGGCAGCTGCTGTAGGCTATCCGAAACGAAGCTCCGAACTTATATGGGAATTATGGCCGGAAACGCTCTCCCTGCAGAATTGGTGATATAGCAGTTTCAGTGTGACGCGAGAGCTCACGATATTGGAGTCGCCCCCGCTGCAGACCGCGGGCTTATCGTAATACTTACAAATAATGCTCTTCCGAAATATAATGTGATCCGAGGGTAAAGCTGGCCGATAGGATAACTTCTAGGAAATATTGTAGTGCAAGCCTTTGCATTGAAATAAACTGCAAATGTACAAGGTAAATTCAAGCATTCTTGTATGGTTGTATCTCGTGTTTGCAGTTGGAGCGCGTTTTTTATCTTGGGTGATTTTGGCTGTTTCGTGTAGTTTTATTCAACAGATGCCGGAGAATAGCATAACTAATATTCTCAACATTAATTTGAAAAGCCTACCGTTAGCTAAAAAAATAATATTTTAAAAATTGTACAAAATTTAAGTGGAACTCGTATTTTTTCTGTGGACATTTACTAGAAAAACAAATATATTTGTAGATGTGATACATTGAATGCTCTGTTTTGTTTTCCGTTATTAAATGCATTATTATCGTGTTTTGTTTATTATCATTATGCACATTTTGTGTTGTGTTTGAATATTTTTTGTTCTTTGCATATGACGTTTCCTTTTGGATTATTAAAATCAAAAATAATCGCTGTATTTGGATTGAAATGTCGACGCAATGTAGATGAGTCATTAATTATTGTTTTGCTTAGTTATTGTTAAAATTAAGATCCCCCAAATACAATTATCAAGAGCCGCCATGGTACACGCGACACATTCTAAATAAACAGTTTGGCAGTTTCACAAAGAATTGTATTTCTTGCAGTTCAATTAAAAATGGGAACGTTAGTTTAACAGTAATTTAAACAGTGTTTAGTAACCTGAGGTTTCTTTTAAATTTGGTAGATTTATAGAATGATTTGGGTATTATTGTTTGATATGAAAATTGTTACTAAATGTTGCTTGTAGGGCAAGTAAAAAATGTTAAATATTGCAATGATACAACCCTAAGGGTGTTAGAATTAAATTTAAAAAATATTAAGGGATTAGAATGGTTAAAATTACTTTGGATTTATTCATGTATAAGGTGGGAATGTGAATGGAAAATAGCTATTTGAAAAGCAGAAAGATTTGAAAATAAAATAATATTGTATAAATTGCAGTTTGAAACGAATGACAAATACTTAATTTGAAATAAAATAGAAGTTAAAATAGAGGTTTAATTCAAAAATATTAAGACTAGAGTGTATAAAAAAAGATTTTATATCGTTAGGAAATTTGTTTTAATTATTGATAATAACAAATTTTAAAAATGTAGTAAAATGAATTGGGTGTGATTAAAAATATTTAAAATAACCCTGTTTCTATTGATAAATGTTTTGACTAATAAAAAAGGGTATACTTAAAATCTACGTGGTGAATAAAAATGGAATTTTAAAAATAACAAGAAGAAGCAAATACTTAACTAATGAAGATTATTGGTATGTGCTAAAAAACTAATAGATAGCAGAATTATTCTACAAAAGTAAATCATTGAAGAAATATAATGGGTCAATTTTATTGGTAAAGTCCATTTTTACATATTACATTCATCAAAGTGGACTACGTCAAGCTGTTTGGTGCTAAGTAGGACTTCCAGAAGAGAATAATCGGGTAAAAGAAGCACATTCCAGGAGGGCAGCAGATGCGGTAGCAAGTAGATGTCTGCAAGTTTGCTCTGTTGGCTGAATGCTGTAGAAAAGGTGGAGTTTGCTGATCTTGGACGGTTAGGACGTCTTGTCTGTCTGTGAACCGTGCATTGCGGGAAAGTGCTTGAGAGGGTCTAGTAGCAGGTTCAAAAGGAGGTTGACATCTGAAAACGTAGTGCGGACCAAATGAAAGTTGGGGGATTTCTTATTAAAATCATAACTACAAACGAAATAAAGACAATTAAAGAGGTGAACTAATTAAGAAATCATTACTTACTGTGTTTTTTGATATTGTTGTGTACCGTTGTAAAGATTGGGTATTTGTCACTTGAATTTCAGATTTGTTTTGAGAGTTGGTTGACATAAGAATTATGACTTATTCAAATGACATTAAAATATTAGAACATCAATTTTTCAGAAATCAAGTAACTAGATAAAATAATCTACCCCTGATTTTTTAGGAGTTATTTCCATAATAATTATTATTCACATTCCAATACATAATAGGGAAAATTTGTAATTTAAAAAACCGATTAATATCAATATACTTAAAGGTTCAGTTCATATTTATGGCGCCCAACGTGGGGCTTGATATTTGTGGGGAACAACCTTAAATAAATAAACTTGCCATATCTAAAACGCTCAAATGAGCGGCTCATGGTGATTGTTAGCCAGTTTAGACGAGCATATTTATGTAGTTCAAGTGAAGGGCTTAGTATCAGTGGGGTATAGCCTTAAGTAAATGCAATACTTTGTTTGCCATATCAATTTTATATAAAAAAACGTGGGTTTGAGTAGGACTTATTAGGGTGCAACCATAAACAAACGTGCCATATTTAATTGCTTTGGCAATTTAAAAAAACAGTAAGACAGGACAAGCATTAATAATTCAATAAAGGTGATAATAAGGTTAATTGTTAATAATTGTTGAACAAAACAAATAGATTTATATATTTCAATACAAGGTTCCAATAAAAGGAAAAAAGTATTGAGAATTTAAAATAAAATATGGCTGATAAACGGATTACACGAAAAAGTAAAAGGACAGAAGAAAAAAATGAGAGAAACAGGAAGAAATAGAAGTAGTAGTAAGCGGTACTGGAGAAATGGAACAGCAAGGGGTCGGTGTACAAGGAGATCAGGTAAGAATTTAAGACGAATAGACAGCAAAAGGTGACAGCATGAAACAGTTTCTACAAACAATGATGTTACAAGTACAGGAAAATGCAGAGGAAAGTAAGAAAAATGCAGAGGAAGGTAAGAAAGATGCTGCAGAAAGGAAAAGTTTGCTGATCTTGGACGGTTAGGACGTCTTGTCTGTCTGTTAACCGTGCATTGCGGGAAGGTGCTTGAGAGGGTTTAGTAGCAGGTTAAAAGAACTTTGACATCTGGAAACGTTGTGCGGACCAAATGAAAGGTGGGGGATTTCTTATTAAAATCATAACTAGAAACGAAATAAAGACAATTAAAAAGGTGAACTAATTAAGAAATAATTACTTACTGTGTTTTTTAATATTGTTGTGTACCGTTGTAAAGATTGGGTATTTGTCACTCGAATTTCATATTTGTTTTGCCAGTTGGTTGGCTGAAGTATTGTAACTTATGCAAATTAAATTAAAATATTAGAACATAACGGTACAACATAGTAACGGACGAACGAAAATGGTTAGACGATAAAGATGACGACAGTGCTATGAAATGGATTATGCCGAAAAAGACAAACACAGAAAAGAAGAAAAATAAAGAAAGGTCATTAATAAAAATTGGTACTTGGAATATAAGAACGATGTTAGGCACGGGGAAAATGGAAGAAGTGGCCAGGGAAATGATTAAATACAAAATGGAAATATTAGCCTTGCAGGAAATAAGATGGAAGGGGGAAGGTAAAATCGACAAAGAAAGTTACTCACTGTTTTATGGGGGTGAAAGTAACCAAAGATTAAGTGGAACAGGATTTATCGTCAGTAAGAAAATTAGAGAAAAAGTATTAAAATTTCAAGTAATAAACGGAAGAATAACAAACATTAGAATTAAAAACAAGCAAGCGAACATAACAGTAATAAACGCATACGCGCCAACCGAGGCTGCAAGAGAGGAAGATAAAATAGAATTTTACGAGAAACTGGAAGAGACGTGCTATAGTATACCAAAAAATGACATCATAATGCTAGTAGGAGACTTCAACGCAATGATCGGGAAAGAAGACTACGTAAGCAGTGTAGCAGGCAAACACACTATCCACGACGCTACTAACAACAATGGGACAAAATTATGCAACCTAGCAGCAATAATGAACATGAGCATAATTAGCACTACTTTCAAGCATAAGCCAGAACATAAAGTGACATGGATGATACCAGGGAAAACGTATGGAAACCAGATAGATCACATGCTCATATCCAAAAAATGGGCGAGGATGGCACACGACGTTAGATCGTTTAGAGGAGCGAACGCTGATAGTGACCACTTTCTGGTTATGGCAAAAATAAAAATAATAATCATCAAAGAGGATAGTAAACCAAACACAAAGAGAAAATGGGACATCGACCAACTAAAAGACAGAGAAGTAGCGCAGAAATTTAGAACGGAATTAGAAAACTACCTCATAAGAAATCCTAGAGAAAATGTAGAAGAAGAATGGCTGACCATAAAAAATAGCACGATAAGTGCAGCTGAAAAAGTCCTAGGCCAAAAAAGAATGAAAAGAAACGAGTGGTTCGACGAGCAATGCATGGAGCTTATAAGCTTGAAAAACCAAGCAAGAATAAACTGGATCGGAACAGAAGGAGAACAAGAACTGAACGATTACAAAGAAAAAAGAAAAACGGCTACAAGAATATGCAGAAGTAAAAAGCAAAAATGGATCCAAAACTATATGAACGAAATAGAAACAAACAGCAAAGACAATACTAAACTATTCCTCTACATTAAAAAGCTAAACAATAAGAAAAAAACAGGAAGTGAGATGATTGATAGCAAAGAATGGGAAACGTACTTCACCGATCTATACAAAGATAAAGAGAGCAAAAGGGGAAACGACAATACAGAAATGGACCAGGAAATAAAGGAAGGGGAAGCAGAACAAGAACCGTCATTTAATGAATTTGCAGAGGTGATTAAAAAGCTAAAATCCGGGAAAGCTACAGGGACAGACGAAATAAACAACGAATTAATTAAATATGGGGGAGACATCACGCTAACAAGAATATATAAACTAATAGTTCAAATATGGAGAGAAGAAGTCATGCCATCAGAATGGAGAAGAGGAACATTAGTACCTGTACTAAAGAAAGGAGATCCCACGATATGCCAGAACTACAGAGGGATTATGCTTCTGAATACTGCATACAAAATCTTAACTTCAATTATCCGCAACCGATTAGAGACACACATAGAAGTAGAAATAGGTGATTACCAGCAAGGTTTCAGGAAAGGCAGGTCCGCTATAGACGCCATCCATATCCTAACACAGATAATAGAGAAATGTTATGAACACAACATCGAGCTACATATACTCTTTGTCGACTTTAAGCAGGCCTTTGACAGCCTCATTAGGCATAAACTCATAAAAGAAATGCAATGTATGAATATACCAGGAAAACTAATCAATTTAGTAAAAATGACAATGGAGAGATCAGAGGCAATAGTGACAACAAACAAGGGCACCCCGAATGCATTTAGTATCGAAACTGGAGTGAGACAAGGGGATGCGCTGTCCACAACCCTATTTAATATAGCCTTGGAGGGATCACTGAAGACTTTGGAAATTGGAGGAACTATCGCAAATAAATTAATACAATTCATTGCATACGCCGATGACATAGTAATAGTTGCTAGAAACAGGAAAAGCATGGTTGAAGCTTTACTTAAACTCGAAAAAGAAGCAAAAGACAGAGGGTTAACAATAAACGAACAAAAAACAAAATACATGGTAAGCAACAGACAGATAAGAAGCAACACAAACCATATCGCAATAGGGAAATATCGGTTCGAAATAGTGGAGAAGTTCAAATATTTGGGAGTGATGGTCAATGGGAATAACGACAGGCATGAAGAAACCCACGAGCGCATACAAGCAGGATGCAGGGCCTACTATGCTTTCAAAAAGCTACTTTGCAATAGTAATTTGAGCAGAACTACAAAAATGAAAATATACAAGGCGGCAATCCGACCAGTGACAACCTACGCTAGTGAAACAATGTGCCTGACGAAGAATGACGAGGAGAAACTGCGCGCTTTTGAGCGGAAAATCATCAGAAGAATAATGGGACCCAAAAAAACGGAAGAGGGAGAATACAGAAGGCTGATGAACTTTGAAATAAGAAATATACTGGGAGAAGACATAGTGAACTTCATAAAATCGCAGAGAATACGGTGGTATGGGCACATACACAGGAGATACGCTGGAGCCACTATAAGAAGAATAAGTGAATGGAAACCTACAACAGGCAGGCCAAGAGGGAGACCAAAAATAAGATGGGAGGACCAAGTGATAACTGATCTGCGCACTATGGGAATTAAAAACTGGAGAGCCAATATCGAAGACAGGAAAAAATGGAACAAGATAGTAAATAAAGCAAAAACAGAAAAGAAGCTATAAGAGGCAGGAAAATGTGGACTGACTCACCACACTAAACGAGTCAATTGAGCTTCACAAAGGAGCGGTTTCAATCCCGAAAGGGATGTACAACCAGATATATAATATATATATATACATAAATTTTTCAGAAATCAAGTTACTAGATAAAAGAATCCACCCCTGATTTTTCAGGAGCTATTTCTAGTAATAATAATTATTATTGACATTCCAATACATCATAGGGCAAATTAGTAATTTAAAAAAACAGATTAATATCAATATACTTGAAGGTTCAGTTCAATATATTAACTATCTTATTAATAAAATTTCATCACTTGACTCTTGACCTATATTTTAACACATAAACAATTTCACTATTTGATTAAAATTTCGCTGTCGAGAAAATTATTAACTCTCCAAATAAAATAGTAGCTTTTGATACAAGTGTTAAAAGTGACATTTTATTTTGTAAATAGGAAAGTTTGCAAAACGAGGGAGGGAGTTGATCAACTCTAAGAACAAAATCAAATCACTTTTAGCACGTATATTGATCAATGTTTTTTATCCTACACTATCAGAAAGCTAAATTTTATCGGCTCTATGGAAACGAGAAAGGGCAGTTTTTCCCGGCTAGCCAAGAAAATTGGCAGATTTATACAAGGCACCTATTTTAAAACTCCGAGCTTGAAAGTCTTTAAATAGGCAACACGCAGTGCAGGTGCGAGGCGACTAGAATTTCAAAACAAAGTATTCCTATAATTAAGATCATAGCAGTCATATGTCAGTAAGCTGATGGTTTACTGATCAAATGTATGTATACAGTGTAAGTACCAGGTGACCATAAATGGTTGTGATTTTTTTTCTTAGGTTGGCAGTGTTTATGTTGGTGGCACTGTAAGTCTATGTCAAATTCGAGGTTAGCAGGTTAGGTTTTGCGTCAGTGTGTGTCAAAACTGAAGCAAAACCTAACCTCGAATTGGACATAGACTTACAGTGCCACGGACATATTTTTCATAAAGTACGTTTTTTTATAAAAATTTTGAAGGTCAAAGAATGTAGGGTTTATTTTGGCATTACTTGGATTCCTTTAAAAATATCATATATTTATACTACTATATTGCTAGCGGCTATGAGTAGGAGGTCACGAAGTAAGTGAGACAGACAACCAACTCTTCGATGTATTTGGTGAGCTGTGCGCAAGCGCGTCGGCGTCGTCCGCGCTGTGGGAAAGTGGTCAAGTTTAAAATTCGCTTCTAAAGGCGGAGTTCGAATTCTCAGGCATGCACACGAGACGCCTAATACTCAGAGTGAGACTATGTCGGCGCCATAATGTTTTCGGCCGTTTCCAGGCCCTGCTAGCAATATATGTATAATACATATATGAAAAAAATATGTTGGTAGAATTTGTTTTAGTAACTTTTTAGAACTAAAAATTGATAAGAAATTTAAAATCTGGCAAGAGTTTTGCTTTTTAGGTAATACAGCATGATCGTAACAATGCTCCCTCTTTGCTATGTTTATAAAAAACATATTCTTTTATATTAAATAAAAAGAAATTTTATAAATAGTAAATATGTAATCTAAAAATTAAACAATAATAATTCAAAGCATGAAATACTCAAAAACAGAACTAATTTTAAAATTCTACAATTAAAAGATAAATATGTCACATTAAACCGAATCTTCATTTTCTTTATCACTGTCCCAGTCTAATTCGTCGGTGTCATCGTCGGAATCTTCGACCAGAGAAATTATAAAAGGAGGTATGTCTGGATATGATATGTTGCCTATATGCTTCTGCCAGTCTTTTTCAATTAGAGCTTCAACGTGGGTAACATTTTGATTCCATATTTCTAGTGTACATTGTGCCAAGGCGTTCAACCATACTTCCAGAACACGGTCTTTGTTTTCAAAAGTAAGACCGGTGTCATTAATACATTTGTTGTAAACCTCTTTGCAGTAAGCCCAGATCATCTCAATTGCATTATGTTGACAGTGGTACGGTGCCAGTCTTAGTACGTCAATATTATGTTCCTTGAGAAGCTCATCAACAAAATATACCTTCCAGTTATTCTCCAGCAGAGGCTAACTTTCAACCAGTTTAGTTTCGGATTCATTAAATTAACATTATGCTCCTTAAGAAAATTTGTAAATACATGATTTGCTGACGATTTTGTTGGGTTTTTCTTTTTAAGCACTGAATGATATGGAACGTTGTCCATTATTAGTACATTCTTCCCAGACAATTTTTTCATTGCTGGTACTAAACAGTTGATTACACAATTAGGAAATTTTTCAGAATTCATTTTCTTATGGTAGTCTTTGTCAGTGCTTTTACTATTGAATAGTAGAGAACAACCTTCTAAAACACCCCCTTTATAGCCACTGCGCAAAACTGTAAAACGGTCTCTTATTTTTTACTTTAATGTTAAGTAGTCTTTTATCATCTTCCTTAATCCATCTACGATTTTCTGATCTATTTTTATAAATCCATGTCTCATCCAAAACGAGAAAATTTAACACCTCTCCAGATTTTTTTAATTGAAGGTATCGTCTTAAAATGTGATTTTTAAAGCTGTAACGTAAGATTTTTGCATCAATATTTTTCTTGTGTCAATTTTTGTAAATTTAAAACCCATATCCCGAATAATCTTGTGCAGCAAACTTCTTGACCCCGTAAATTCTAATTCGGTTTTTCATAATATAGAAGAAATTAAAATTTATATTAATCAAGAAAATGTTAATTAATATTAATTAAAATGTAATAGATTTCAATGTAAATTATTATGAATAAATATGTTTTGAAATAAATTTTGAAAATCCAATTTAGTTTAAACGATTGCATACTATAATATTTTACGCTAATGTATTCAGAAGTGAATAAAAACTATTTTAATCACTAGTGAATAAAGAGGTTTTAGTAAATAAAACGCAGATCTTTAGGTAGGTATTGGAAAAACGTACTTTACGTTTGAATTTCCACAGCTGCCCCTTATGTATTTATGTTACTTATTAAATCAAACTACGTTTATCTTGAACATATTTAGTTTTCTGATAGTGTAGGATAAACCATGGTGGTGAAGTGGTTTTCCAGGCCTCAAGAAGTGGTCAGGCTCGGCTGCGCCTAGCCTGTCCATATCTTCTTTCGTCCTGGAAAATAGCCACTTCTCCGTCTAGGTATACAATATACTATTGTACAACTGTCATTAAAAATCAGAAAAATGAATTTTCTAGACTAAATATAATTTCTGTTAATTTTGGCATTTGATAGAAAGTCTTAGTAGAGATTTTTCAAAATAATCGTGTTAGTTTTGACATTTGATTAAAATACAGAAAGCCGTGATAGATTTTTTCAAAGTATCATGAACAACTGAAAATTATTGATTTTCCTTAGTTACCTGACAAATATCGATATTTTTTTCTCTAACCACATGAATAAGACGCCATATTGTCGAATAATTCTGTATAAAAAGTAAGTCATTTCGGGATGTTCACCAATTACCTTGGCAACTGTACACTTTTCGATTCATATTTGCACTAGTACAAAAATACGCAAGATAAGGTTTTACATGGCAAATTTTAAATAAAAAACAAACGCTTCGTCAATATTCGGCAATCGCCGTCGTTATTAGTAGCTTCAGCGTACTTATGCGAACGCTTTGTCCGTCCGTCCGTCTGTCTGTCTGTCTGTCTGGATCGCCTGTAACTTTCGAACGGCTACAGATATCAAAATTATGAAAGGGGGCAAAGTTGTTGCTAAAGTCCCGAGCACCTTCATGCGCTATTTGGTTTTGGCGAAAGGTGGCGATTTTCCACTTTGCAAACAAAATTTCCAAGCATTTTAGCACGGTGGCGGCTCGTTCACTTGGCACCATCTACAGAACTTCGGTGGTCACGTTTTGAACTACACATTCTGGGTGCGCTATAATTCCACTTGGCGCCATCTACAGAACTTCGGTGGTCACGTTCTGAAGCTACTCTTTAGATCTGTAATTGAGCAGTTTATTGTTTAATTTCCCCGTATTTATAGTGATTGTTTATTTATGCTATGACAGTTTTACAATATAACCTACAATGTTTGATTCTAAATAATAATAGGCCAGTCGATAAGTCGTTTAAAATGGCTGTTATATATATTATATACTGCAGATTTTAGTTCATTTTAAAATCATTCTAGAATACATGCTTACGTTGACAATATGCAGTTATACTCGTACATTTCAAGTGTTTATAATAATTTAGACAACACGATTATTAAAATCAACAAAGACTTACAGAACTTGGTAGACATTTCAGAAAAACATACTCTTAAAATTAATCCACTAAAATGAGGTGTGATACCATTTTCTAACAATCCTAATCTTGAATCTTAAAAACTAATATTAATATAAAACTAAAGGACATAACGTTACCGTTTAAATCTCAGTTTAAAAAACTTAGAGCTTTCACTTGACGAATCATTAAAATTTAAGGAATACATTGGTACTTGAACCAGAAAAACCTATTCGGTACTCAGAAATCTGTATAAAAGCCGCGAATTGTTAAATAAAAATCTTAAAGGAATGTTGTCTGAATCCTTGATATTATCATTATTTAATTATTGCTATGTTGTCTACGGTCCCTGTCTGGATCAGAATACTCGTCGGAGTATTCAAACAGTGCAGAATTCATGTGTGCGATTTGAAGAGAGCATGTACCTCATGTAATTAAAGCCTGTATGACACGACGCTGAAGAAGAAGAAGACGAAGATGCTTTAGCAAAATACTTTTATGAAAGTGGTAAATATGGTTACGGCTTAACCAAGGCTGAAATGTTGCGATTTGTAAAAGAGTTCTGTGAGGCTACTGAACTAACTTGGAATGAATTAGGGCCTGGTCGCGAGTGGTACGAAGGATTTATGAAAATGCACCCTCAGCTTTCTGTTCGTAATGGTGCAAGCATGAGTTCACAGCGTTTGAGGGGAGCAGATCCATTCGTCATAAAAGAGTGGTATCAATTATTACAGAGTTTATATGAAAAGGAGAACATTTCTGCTACAGATGCACACCTTGTATTTAATTGCGATGAGACAGGGTTTTGCTATGATCCGAAAGATGTAACACTTATTGCACCCAAAGGACAAAAGAGAGTTTCGAAAAACATTGCAGGCTCCGGCAAGAAGAACACCACTGTCCTAGCCTGTGGAAATGCTAGTGGTGAAAAGTTGCCACCCTTTATGATTTTTAGAGGCAAATATGTTTGGCAGAACTGGATATCTAATGAAGATTATCCAGGTACTTTGTACATAGCACAAAAAAAGGATGGATGGAGGTGACCTGTTTTTTAAATGGTTTATCGATGCTTTCTTACCTTTTGAAAAATCGATTGAAGAAAGGGATGGTAAAAAAGCGATCCTGATATATGACGAAGCAAGTGTTCATACCAGTTATAAGTTATCTAAATCTGCAATAGATAATGGAGTCATCTTGATAAAGTTACCTCCCAATGTATCTCATTACATGCAACCTTTTGATAAATGTGTTTTTATACCAATTAACACAATGTGGAACAGGTTAATGATTGACTTTAATAGAGATTTTCCTGAAAAATTATTGCCCAATGAATTCTCTAAAAAAATTAAAATAATATGGGAACAAACTTTTAAATCGGAATATTTAATTTCTGGATTTAGAGCTACCGGACCTTTTCCAGTAAATTTTAACAAGTTCCCTGAGGAAGGGTTTGATCCTGTAAAATTTAAGAGATATGAAAGCAGAGATCAAGAAGTCAATACTAACAACCCAGAACCAGATCACAACCCTACAGTGGAACCAATAGCAGGACCACCAACATTTGAAGATTTCATAAGGAGAAAATTAACTGAAAACCTGTCCAAAATAGCTCCTGAATCTAAAAAGAGAAAAAGGGTAAATGATAATATAGGAACTGTATTAACATCTACCACTGCCCTGAAAATACTTAAAGATATGGAAGATAAAGAAAATGAAAAACTCAAGAATAAAGGTAAAAAGCAGCTAAAAGAAGGGACTGAAAAAAATAAAAGGACGACCGAAAAGAAGAAAGTAGTTGTAAAACGTAAAATCCGAAAACTATCAGCTTCATCTGAAATGGTTTTAGAAAGCAAGTTTGAAGGAGAAGAGTTCAGTGAAGATGAAAATGAAGATGTAGAAGAAAATGTTATAAATGGTTGTGCAACTGTAACTGTAAACAACATCCACCGTGGTAGTTTTGTTCTAGTAGAATTCATATACAATCGCAACACAAAGAAGGAATCTGTTAAAACATTTGTTGCTCAAATTTTAGATTCAAATTTGAATGGTCAGTATCAAATCAGTTGTTTACGAAACTATAAAGAAAAATAAATACATATGTATTCCCCCAAGTACTCGATGTAAACATAATTGAATATATTCAAATAAAATATTTACTACCCGAACCAAAAATCTATAGAGGACGCCATATTTTTTCTAACGTAGGTTATATTAGGTCTAAACTGTACGTTTTAATTTCCTTCAAATATACAAATGAATATACCTACTTAATGTTTTTTTTGTGTTTTATATTTACCTTTATTACCTATGTCTAAAACAATTATTCTTTAAGACAAATGCAGCTCATAAGGTTTTTTTATAAAAAATAATATTCAATTTAGTGATGAATTTGGTGCCTTTGTTTATTTAGACATGCATAACTTTTTAAAATTTACTGTGTTTCAAATGAAACAAAAAGCTGTTAATTGTGTACGTTTAGACATGTCCCTTATTACCCGCAATGAATGAACAATAAATTAAGAAGCAAATGGCAGAGTAAGTCTACTGTTACCCCCTGGGGTATTGTATTTTTATCTACCGATTGAGCAGTAAAGTCTATTCAATTAAAGTTGTACTTTTTGGAGTCATACATCGAGTTAAGTTCCCTGAATTAATTTGAATTTTTTAATGTTAATGGTTTCAAAGAAAAACAAGCGTGTCCACTATTAGCCCTTAAGTCCACAATTACCCTCCGCTCCCCTAATTACCTACCTTATGATGCAGCTGATGGTAAAATGTTGAACTATAAATTTCTAAACTACCTATTAATTTCATCATTATTAAACTATTGAGAAAAACCAAGTCATCATTATGTTTATCTTTCTATGATTGACAAATTGTGCAAAAACAACAAGAAGGAATGGATAAATAACAAAATGGATGAGTTAGAAAAAGAGGAGTCACAATGTAAGAGGGCTGCACAAGAAAATAAAATAGCTTAAATATGAATATCAAATGAAAATGAGAGGGATGAAGAATGAAAAAAATAGCAGATGAAAGTGAGGAGATAAAAAAATTTGGAAGCAAAACTTTACATGAAGGAAAAGAGGATAGAAAAATAAAAAATTAAGAAATTAAAGAGCAAACATCACCATATGAAGAATGTGTGTGTTGCAATAAAACCACTAAAGAATGGAAAAGCTGCAGGGCAATTAAAGAGGGAAGGGAAGAATTATATAAAAGAATAAACGAGTTAATTAAAGAAATATGGATATGCAAGAAATTGTATACTGAATGGGGACCAGGAATTATCATATCTCTGCATAAAAGAAGAAATAGGGAAATATGCAGAAATTATAGAGGGATAACGCTGTTAAATGTAACTTACAAGATTATGTCCAATATAATAAAGAAAATACAGACAACAGTATAGAAAATTACCAGAATGGTTTCAGAGAAGGGAAATTGATAATAGATAGTACCATACAAAGTCAAAAACAGAATAATTTCAGCTGTCAGATTATACTCACCACTGCCTCCTACACTTACAAGCCATGCTGTTGGAGATTTGGCAAGGCCGATCGTAGACCAATTTTTGTACTGTTTATTTATAAAAATGTCTGTTGGAATGTGGCGTGTGATTAAATATTAATATGTTGGACTGCTCTAAGCTTGGCGAAATACATTTATTTATATTACTGTACTGTTCGTGATAAGTGCAAGTAAAATTGCTGCTAGAATTCATGGGGTTTATTAAGTATTTCACTGAGGTAAGTAACAACCTAACCTCATTTTTACGGCATTTCTTGTAACTCTTAATTTTATATTTAGAATGCCACGAAGACGCTGTGTACCAACCACAACAGCACCTTAAAAGAACATCGTATGCAAACGAGAACAACATTTTCTTTTCAAATGAACGAGATCCGAAAGAAAGCATGGCTTCGTGCAACAGCACGAGAACGTTGGACCCTAACAAAAAGTTCTGTCGTGTGTGAAATACATTTTAATGGAAAATACATTTGAAAACGTTAGAAATGAGAGTGGGGAAATGCAGAACTGTTGATGCATTACCCTCAATTAGCTGAGAAAGCTGTCCCAAGCGTATTTCCAAATTTACCAACATATTGTCGTCGAAAACGCCTTAAGAAAGGACAAATCGTGAATGTAGAAGAAGACACAAACAGTGAAAGTGTTTTTAAGTGATGACACCAGCAGTTTTTTGAAGTTTATGGAACAATTTGCGTTACACAAATTTAGATGTTACCGAGCAGATAATTTTATTATGTTCAAATAAGATTATTTACAGCTGTAGCACCATATTCTTGCATATACACTCACCGGCACGAAAAACGGAGCACTTGCACTTTTTGATTAGATTTAAAATTGTATCCCTTTGTGATGTTTTATTATTACATTTATTATTATACATTTATTATACATGTTATAATGTTAAATGTATAATAAATGTAATAATAGAACATCACAAAGGGATACAATTTTAAATCTAATCAAAAAATGCAAGTGCTCCGTTTTTCGTGCCGGTGAGTGTATGTTGTACTTTCAATCAGCAGTGGTGTATAGAAAGTTACAAACTTTAAAATAATTACAGAAATGTTCTTTTATACATATGTTACATAGCTAAGGTTGTTTTATTTTTATAAATATACTGTTAAATGTTTGTATTACT
>CALNHX010011463.1:0-31959 GCA_940337035.1 Agriotes lineatus
ATGTCGGTCCACTTTTGGGCCCCCATCACTGAGATACATTACCTGTAGTCAAGGATTGTAGTGTGAAACAGCCGTTTATGCATTTCGCAGCCACCAGTCGATACGCCTTCACTCTTGTTGACATCCTGGCGTTATGGTTGTGCCCATCGTCCCAAATCTGTAGTGACCAGCAACAGAAGGTTTGTCTGTAGGTAATTTATTCCCCCTGCGTTAAACAATTGGGTTGGGATATTGTAAAATGGAACCCTTTATGACTTGCTAATCACTTGTGTTAGTTTTAATGTATCCCTCATGTACTAGATTTGCTTCGTATTCAGATAAATGTAGTATATCATAATAGCTTACCGATATGACGCAACTATCTTGAAATCACATAGATCACTGTTTAGAATCGAACAATCTGTAAATGTTAAAGTTAGATTTGTATTGTATCCACCTCATGTATTATGGCCGTGACTTTTATTTCTAGAATTTTTAAAGAAATTCAGTAATTTTTGAAATGCAATGTTTGGGCTTTCACTTCAAGTTGGTAACCGATTAGCTCGGTTGTTTTAAGCTTATTTATTCACCTATTTGCAAAATAATGCTTAAATAATTTTGTTTACCCGTTGAATTGAAATTTATTATGATTTTAATTAATTATTAAGTGAGATTTAGAACGATGCACAATCCAAACCAAGTACCTGGAGGCTGTAAAACCTATATTTCTTTTGGGCCAAGTAAAGCTATTGTTGTTATGCGCTTATCGTGACCTCATCATAGAGTACCAAGTAACAATTCGGTAATGCGAATTGCTCATATTACTAAAAATTGTGTACAATTTATTTTCTCTAAGTATTCATAACTTTAGTTATTATATAATATGTGGTTTTTTAAACGCTCTCCTCTTGCTTTTGTGCACGGCTTAACTGGCATTATGATATAATCGTATTAATATGATATTATTATAGACAAATGTATGTACTACCGAGTAATCATTTGATGATTTATTTATACTGCCCATTATTTATGCCTGAAAATTTTATGAGCCGTGGCCGTTCTCTCTCTTTTTCAAGGATTGGTTTAGTAGCGCTTTTTTGACGTGCACCTTATTTGTTTACCAGAGTGTCTGGGTTAGTTGATACTTGGCGTCCTTATGTTTTAATAGTAAAATGTATACCAAGGCACTGCAGTTTAATTTTTTATCACAAATGAGGCATAAAAAGGAACTTCAGTGCGGGGGGGGGGTACATTAAACATATATATTTTTTGGGAACGAGAAATTGTGAAATTATAACGTTTTAACCAACTTTTTTAGGTTGTGTTGACGTCGGTTGACGTTTATCTGTCGCCCCACCATCTACAAAATTGGTAAAACAATAGATTACTTCACTGTTGATTTCTCTTGATTTAATAACGATTTTGATGTTTTTCACCTCCGATTTGAAAAGAGTATATTTTAAATTAGATTCTCTCCTTTAACCCACGACTAGCTCCGGCTGAGAAGTCGGCTGCTATTGCTATTCTTCTTAGTTTGCTACCAGAGCGGCGTATTAGGTAATACCGGTAATATGCAGGAAGGGGATATTTTTCTCTTAAAATATATGGGGAGCAAAATTGTCCCGTTATTATGCTACATCTAGACAGTTGCAGTTGATGAAGAGTCATAGTTGAGCGAAAGTTTAAAGAGATCTCAATAAAACGGTAAGATTGTCTACATTTATAACAATATTATTGTTTTATAAAATATCTGATATTAAGATCTTTTGATCTAGTTCTCGTTTAATTTTAAATGGTGTAACTAATTCCATGTTACTGACTTTGTGCCTGTCACTAGCGTATAGAGAGCCACGGTGGACGCAGTATATCATATTAACATAACAACAATAATTCGAAGTTTCCATTTATAAAATTTACTTATAAAATTTAAAAAAAACCAACAGGTTGGCATTTTTTACTAGGTTAATGTTAGAAATTTGGAGATTGGCGTCTATACGGAGATACAGATAACACAGTTCTATCCTTCGGACCAAATTAAGCTTAGGTTGACATACTTGTTCTTTGAAGTTTTGTAATAGCTTAGATGTTGTAATACGTATCTGGAGAAGACGTTAAGTTGTTCTACGGTTAAATACTTGAAACCATTTAGATGATTATCTATTATACTCGTACGTATGTAAAAGTTTGCCGAATCAGTAACAGATGACCAATGACTAAAAAACTGATGCTGAGTGTACTGTATGTATTCTACAACTGATCCGAAGGTATTGGTTGTATGGCCACTGCTGTCGCTGGAAGCATTAGAATTTGTGGATTGGTATTTTGACCTAAAATTCTTCTTCTTTTACGGGTACCACTCCAATTAGTGAAGGTTAGCTGGTCCAAGAATTCGAATAATGAAATTATTTTCTTCTAATTATTTCCTTCATACAACCTATAGAATAACAGAATTTGACCAATCAAATCGTTTAAAAATGCGCAGTATGCAAAGCCATGTAGTGATTACTCCGCTCCAGGAAAGTTGCAGACAAAACGTAGGTAAAGCATTAATTTGCTAAATACTTCTTGTTTATACCCATAACTTCAATATAAAAGACAATTGCAGTTTCAACTCATTTGAATTTGCCACACACTCTAATGATAATCCATTTTTCATCATTCGTTCAATCCTAATTTTGAACCTTTTTAGTTTTCGGTGTAAAGAGTCGTTCGCATAGTAAATGTTGGACAAATAGATAGTTCGACATATTGCTGAGTGACACATTTTTTATTCAAATTGTCCGAGTCTAAAATTTTACAGCTTTTCTTAGCTAGGAGAACAGTTAAGATTTGAATTGCTTAGTTGTAGCACTTAGTAGGGTAAGGGCATGGCAGTTGAGATTTTTTTGAATTTTACATTTACATTTACCATGTGAGAAGACAATTCCGTTGTCATCGCTTCTATAAACTATTTCTGAAATTAAACCTGGATATTGCAAACCAACACCATAACTTGACCAAGGTTGGTATTCTATGCATAACAAAAAATGTAGAGAGATTACTAACAATAACCAACATACTTATATATTTCCATTTATAAAATTCATACTTTCAACAACTTTAAACTATCAGATTTGTAGCAAATCAAATTCCAACGTTCATATTCACAAACTAACAAACTGCCTTCGAAAAAGCTGTCAGCATTTAAATGCCTTGCCTTTTCGAAACAGCTTCGAATTCGGAACTCTATTAAATTATCTCCAACAATCGCGTGACGAACTATTACCTGCGTCGTTAGCAGTTGTTCCAAAACAAACATAAACCCTCCAGGGCTATAAATTCGGCCCGGAAATATCATAATAACACCTAGATATATTAGCATGCACGGGTTGTGCTATTATCGTATCAAGGACAGCTTGGTGTTACCAAGCAATTTCTTTCAAACCGAAAATAGCATCGGGTAAAGTACACGAAGGCGCTGCCCTTTCATGACTATAGTAGGAACTAAGTGTCGAATAATAGCTTTGAAAATTTTTGAAAAACATAGCCAGTCATTTTTCGCTATATAATAATCTTAAAACGTAAACCTGTCGCCAAAATGGGGTATTTATCACCACCGTAATCAACGCCGGATACGTTTTGGATTTGGTAGTAGATGACTTCCATCATATGTTTTTCAAGATAAAATCAATGGCTTTATTTCATATGTGGTGTACAGTATGCGAATATGTTGTTGAAACAGTGTATTTATAATTGCAAGATTATATTACCTAGAAAAATCTAGAAGGCGTTCTTCTCTATTATTTCTGTTGCCGATTTTAACATTGTATTATTAAAAGTTTATAAGATGGAATATTGACTAGCGTTTGTTCAAGTGCACCCTGGAATTCGTGATCTTATTTATTTTAAAAGTTTGCTGTAGGTAAATTTTTTCTTCTTCAACCATTTCTTTTACTTGGTTAACCTTTTTAGGAGATCTACTCCTTAATCTACACCTCTACGCCCATCAATCTTTCCTTGTGCAATTAAACACTCAGCGTACATCTACTTTGCTGATATTTAGCACCCCATCGCTAATTTGGATCCGAATATGGCTACAATATTACAACATAAAACACTGTGTTCTCGTAATGTATTATTTTAGTACAGTAGAACTAGGGTTTAACTCAAACATAAAAAAAAGTTCTACCCTGCTGTAATCTGTTCAGTATTCTCCTCTTAGTAAGTGGTAAAAAGTTGCATGACCTTGGGCGTCGGGTTTAGACGGGATACTATTATATTAATTGCAGTAACCTCTGCACCTGGAGAGTTCATCTGGCTCGTCAACAGTACCATACTGGCTCAATTTTTCTTTTTCTTTATTTATGTAATTAATAGGCACAGGGTTGGGTGGAAGAGCAACATCTGCCGTGCGCTCCATGCTGAACTCCGCCCTGTTGCTGCATATTTACTGTAGATAAGATATTTTATTGTAAATAGTTCAATAAAGACATTATTATTATTATTATTATTATTATGTTGGCGGAAAGGTGGTAAAATGGTAGGTTTCAACAGTTTTTCGACAATATCTCGTTAACTATGAGGTTTAGCGCAAACTTTGTCTTATACAAAATTAATCTAAATTTCGTTTAAAAGAAAAATAGTCTTATGCATTTTTGCGCTCCAGTAAAGGATTACGGAGTGGGTAAAAATGCAACTTTTTCTGTTTGACCAAAAAAAGCATGAACGGTTATGAACCCGTAATATTCGCTCCAAGTGTATTATATAAATGGTTCAGGGAATTGGGGCGGCCAGATAGTTATGGTGAAGAACCTAGCACAAAGGACAAACAACATTTGCGCAGATCATCCACTACGGCCGCCATGTCAAAATTTTCTGGGGCAGCATATTGTTGAGCACTAAATTGCGCAACTTTGCCAAATTTAAACCACCACTCTAAATATTACCGTTTTCGAAATCCCCATGGTTAGCCTCGAATTTGAATCACCCTGTATATATAGGGTGAGCACATTAAAAAAATTATTTTTTTATTATTTATTTTTCATTCAACTTAGTAATAGATACAAGTAATAATTTGTACATAGCGCAAGCTTTATTCTTACCAAAAATGGGCCCTAATAGATACCTACAGAATAAATTTTTTACAATACAAAAACGAGGTACAAATTAGCGCGTTACTAAATATAGCTGCGACGTAGAAATTCGAGAGGTCGGTCTTCCGTGGCGCAGGTAGACATTTCCCAGTCACTTACGATATCCCACTAAACGGGGCTGCACACGCGGTCCGCCTGCCGTTCGAATTCGACCACCGGTAACGTCTTTTTTTATTTGAAAATGTATTTTATTTAGTAGAAACGTGAAGATATTTTTACTCCTAACTTAATTTGATTTTCAAAATTATTTAGTGTCACAATGTCTACGAAGAGAGTTCTGGGTAAAGCCTTATACAGATTTTTTTGTAAAACAAATTGGTAGCATTAAAACGACTCAATTTCTACTTTCGTTGTTCGCTGCCATGGAAACATTCGGACGTGTCTACTTATTTTTAATTCATTTTCTTATATGGGTATTTCGCCACTCTGCAAATTAAAATATTAAATAACGAAAATATTAACAACGAACGTTTCGAGGGACAATCTGCCCTCGTTATCAACGAATAACAGTTAAAACTAACAAGAACTTATCTTTTTTTCACTGGAAGAAAAAACGACCAACCTCCAATGAATTTTCTGACATTGACGTTTGTTGATATCTGTACCTACTTGATCTCATCTTTAAGAATCGATAGCCAACTATTGTCTAAAAATATTGAGAAAGACGACACGCATTTTTCTTCGTTAAGTAAAATGTATGCCGTTTCCTTAATTTTTCGCCTAGTTGACATCGATTCTTTAGACAAGATCTTTGTGTTGTCCCATTGTATTTTATGGTTTTCATCCCAAGCATGTTCTGCCAGCTTAGACTTATTGAATTGATACGTTTTCAACATATTTTTATGTTCTTTAACTCTTACTGCTAAAGGCCTGGATGTTTCACCGATATAATATTTCCCGCATTCACAGGAATACTATATATACAATTCCTTGAATGCTGTTCTTCGTTGAACGGTTTAGTTTTTGTAAGAACTGACCGTAAAGTATTCATCGTTTTGAATACCGTCCTAACATTGAATCTATTTCCAATTCGTCTAATTTTGTCAGATATGCCTGGAATATATGGTATAGTAAGAGTATTATATTTTTGAGTGTCATTCCTTTGTATGTGTGTGGCATTGCTTCGTGTATTGAAAATGTTCCGAACAAGAGTCTCTGGATAGCCATTATCTTGTAAAACATTAATAATAAATTCTTTCTCTTTTTTGAAAATTGTATCATTAGAGCAAACAACTTTGGCTCTGTCGTAAAGACTTTTTACAACGCCTGTCTTTATGTTTTTGTGATGGTTAGAATTAAAATGTAAGTACCTATTAGTATTGGTTTTCTTACGGTATACTGATGTTTCAAAAGTATTTATTGTGCGTGTGATTAGTGTATCAAGAAAGGGTAACTGATTGTTTTGCTCTGTTTCTAATGTGAATTTGATGGAGGTTTCTTTACTGTTAATATGTTCAAGAAATTTGTCCACCTCATCTATATCATGAGGCCAAATTGCAAAAACATCATCGACATATCTCCACCAAACTACTGGTTTGTTGGTGTACGTGTAGACATGTTGTTGTTCAAAGTCTTCCATAAAAATGTTACTAACAATGGGAGATAAAGGTGAACCCATTGCCATCCCGAAATCTTGTTGGTAAAATTCATTGTTTAGTTGAAAGTATGTCGTTTTAATGCATAGTGTTAAGAGTTCCATAATGGTACCAACGTTTAATGTTGTTCGTGTATGTAATGTGTTCTCGTTTTGTAGCTTATGTTTAATGATGTTGAGTGTTTTGTCTACTGGAACATTAGTGAAGAGACTAACTACATCGAAACTAACCATTAAGTGTTGTGTGTTTATGTTTGCTTCTTTAAGTTTTTCAAGGAAATGGGGCGTGTTCTTTATATACGTGTCTGTATTTCCTGATATAGGAGTCAGTATCTTAAGTAAATATTTAGCTAAACTGTGACAAGGAGAACCTATAGAACTAACTATTGGCCTAAGTGGTACATTTGGTTTGTGTATCTTTGGTAATCCATAAAAATGTGGTGGTTTACTGTAGTGTGGTGTTAGCGTACGTCTTACAAAATCTGTAAATTGTTCTCTGTGTTTGTAAAGTGTTCTGTATATTTTTGTTTCTATTGTATGTGTTGGATCTTTATTTAGTTTAGTGTATTGTCCCTCACTAATTAGTGTTAAAAGTTTTTCGTTGTATGTGGTTGTGTCAAGTACTACTGTGGCGTTGCCTTTGTCTGCAGGTAGAATTTTAATTGTGTTATCGGTTTTTAGTGTGTGTAGTGAATGTTTTTCTTGTTTGGATATATTTTGTCTGATTGTGTAAGGTCGTTCTAGTATGATTTTGTTTCTAATTCTGTATTCCTGTCTAATGTCTTCTGGAAGTTTTTGACAAGTCTCTTCTATAGCTGTAACTAAATCAAGTTTATTAATTCGTTTTGGCGCCACTGCGTAGTTGAGCCCTTTGCCAAGAACTAATTTGTCAGTGGCGTTTAGTTCTTTAGAAGACAGATTAACTACAGTTTTATTTAAAAAAGTGTCACTGTTCTTTAGTGTATTTAGTTCAATTGTGTGTTTTTCTTGTATGAGGTGTTGGTACTTTTTTAAATGTGTACGTTTTTGCTCTGTGTGTGTTTTGTTGTAGGTATTACTAATAGAGTTGTACATACGATTGAAATCGTCTTCCCGTACATCCCTTTGCATAACCTGTTCCAGTTTGTTTATGTCAGAAAATAGTGTCACTTTGTTATGTCTGTGAAACTGTATTCTGTCTCTAACTAGAGCTTCACTAGCTCTTTTCATGATATTACTAGAACGAGCACTTACATAAGGTGCTTTGAGTCTAAACCCTTTTGGAATAATACAGCTATTTCTACAACGACATAGGAAAGTTATACTATTTTCAGAGTGTGCCAGCTTCTTGTAAAGTGTTTCCCAACTTCGGAAGTTACTAGTTATATTAGGCCCATACCTTTGATTAAGATAATCTCTAAAACTTCTTTGTGGCGTGAATTCATAATTCATTTTCTTATATGGGTATTTCGCCACTCTGCAAATTAAAATATTAAATAACGAAAATATTAACAACGAACGTTTCGAGGGACAATCTGCCCTCGTTATCAACGAATAACAGTTAAAACTAACAAGAACTTATCTTTTTTTCACTGGAAGAAAAAACGACCAACCTCCAATGAATTTTCTGACATTGACGTTTGTTGATATCTGTACCTACTTTACGACAGAGCCAAAGTTGTTTGCTCTAATGATACAATTTTCAAAAAAGAGAAAGAATTTATTATTAATGTTTTACAAGATAATGGCTATCCAGAGACTCTTGTTCGGAACATTTTCAATACACGAAGCAATGCCACACACATACAAAGGAATGACACTCAAAAATATAATACTCTTACTATACCATATATTCCAGGCATATCTGACAAAATTAGACGAATTGGAAATAGATTCAATGTTAGGACGGTATTCAAAACGATGAATACTTTACGGTCAGTTCTTACAAAAACTAAACCGTTCAACGAAGAACAGCATTCAAGGAATTGTATATATAGTATTCCCTGTGAATGCGGGAAATATTATATCGGTGAAACATCCAGGCCTTTAGCAGTAAGAGTTAAAGAACATAAAAATATGTTGAAAACGTATCAATTCAATAAGTCTAAGCTGGCAGAACATGCTTGGGATGAAAACCATAAAATACAATGGGACAACACAAAGATCTTGTCTAAAGAATCGATGTCAACTAGGCGAAAAATTAAGGAAACGGCATACATTTTACTTAACGAAGAAAAATGCGTGTCGTCTTTCTCAATATTTTTAGACAATAGTTGGCTATCGATTCTTAAAGATGAGATCAAGTAGGTACAGATATCAACAAACGTCAATGTCAGAAAATTCATTGGAGGTTGGTCGTTTTTTCTTCCAGTGAAAAAAAGATAAGTTCTTGTTAGTTTTAACTGTTATTCGTTGATAACGAGGGCAGATTGTCCCTCGAAACGTTCGTTGTTAATATTTTCGTTATTTAATATTTTAATTTGCAGAGTGGCGAAATACCCATATAAGAAAATGAATTATGAATTCACGCCACAAAGAAGTTTCAGAGAGTGTCTACTTATTTTGTTCACGCGGAAACCTAAAACGCTCGGCGAGCGGCCAAGTGATGAAAACGCGCGCTCAGCGGCAAATGTCAACTTTCCGTTGTCAAATGGCAGTGAGAAAAATCTACTTTCGATGTCAGTCGCCGAAAAAATATTTTCTGTGGTCAGTTTTGTAAATTGGGAGGTGTTACATTTCGCGCACTAAGCCAATGCCTGTGATTAGGTAGATTTCCGAGCTACCGATTAGCATGAAATTGACCTATTAGTTTTTTGAAATGTGTATACGTTGGTTGCACATTCGGTGCTCTTAATGCGTAATATGGATGCTTCGAATTAAATCTAGTTGAATTGAAATGGGTTCAAATTAAAACTGAAAATGCATTAAAAAGTTAGACCTCTAATTATCAGATGCCAGAACACTGTTATTGCAAGCCTCCCAATACGTTGTGAGCCATAAATGGATAAAAGGTATCCAAGAAGTCATAAAACAAGAAGTAAAAATGTGGAAATGCGATGGAATAATGGTCTATGTAATATAACTATTCGGCCTAACCACTTTTTATGGTGTTCAGATAGTGATTAAAGCCTATTTGTTACTTTTTGTCTTAAATATGTTGATTTAGAATAATTATATATGCTTTCCAGTACTTTCACTTTTATATTTTTAAGTAGGTATATATTTAACAATATTTAACACTGTTGCACAATCCAAGTAGTGTTAGCGTTATTATAATTTTAAAAAATCTTTGGTAATATTAATTCGAGTCGATTATATTACGGATAATGAAATATAGTAATAATAATAACAATGTTTATTCCCAAAAGAAAAGCTAAAATAAATATAATACATTAAGAACAACGTTTAAGGAATGTGATGCTAATCAGATGATCCCTAGAAACATCTAGGAATCTCTGCTATACCCCAACACTGCTAGTTCTAGAAATTTTACATTTAGAAATATAAAGGTACGGAAAGAAAAACAAAATGAAGTAAAATAAAATTAAATGAAACGAATAGAAATTAAATGAATCATTTGACCACTTCGCATATACAGGGTGTTGGAAAAAAAGGTCGGATATTTTATATAGATCTCATCAATACAAACAAAAATGTCCTAATAAATACAAAAAAATCGACCTTTTTTTTCAATATCTGTATACTTTGTGACATGACAAATAAATATAATAGCAATAACAAAAATACTGCAAGACGATCCTGGATAAAATAATCGGGACTTCAACTCATTTAAAACTTCCTTACGAAAGGATTCTATAGACAAACTTTTCCATCTATAAGACAATTCATTATACAGCGTGTCCTAAAAAGTTCTCAACAAATGGGGAACTTTCTCAAAAAATGTATTCTTTACAAAAACTCCTGCGTCAATTTCACTTCAATAACCAAGTAACACATTTCAAATAGATTTGCTATTATACAATGAAAATCAAAATTACTGAAAAATAAAGTGTTAACTCATTGTGCATGTGCCTTAATATAATCCATCTAGCCACATGGTCTCCATTAAAAATTAGAAAACAAAAGAAAACATATTTATATTGGTAAACTGTCCAGTGACTTGGCAAAACGTCAGTTTGAAATAAATTTACGTAATGCAATTAAAAATATCGGTGAAATTAAGTCTTGAGGATAAAATTGAAATTGTTTTCATTGCTGGAGATAACTATATAAAACTGCAGTCATCTTTAATACCAGGCACCCTGATAAAATTATACATTTTACAACAGTAATTATAACATATATTCTACATGATGTATTTTTTTAAATAAATATTTTGGATTTTTCCTTTATACCAACCGATCTTTTTAAAATGTGATACTTGTTTCTTGAAATCAAACTGATGCAGGACTTTTCGTACAGAATTTTTTTGAGAAATTAATAATAAATAACTTTTCCATTTGTAGAGCACTTTTTAGGACACGCTGTATGGTTAAACATGCAATACTGTAAGTAAAAGATCGTCTGAATAATTCAGTACGATGTAAAGGGATACTTCTTAATAGATCTCTATGTCGGAGATTCAGATTGTGAACATCGGTTTTAAAGCTAATTTTATTTTATAAATATGGTAGACTTCAATATCATAACTTTATAAAAAAAAAACTACAGAATGCAAATAACGTCTTTTATCCATATTCAACCAGTTTGTTTATGCTATTTTATGATTAACGTGTTGTCACCATATGCTCTGTATTAATCTTAGACACGAGCTTTCAACCAGCTGTATTTTTTTAGCAGTTGCTTTATTAATACAAGGACGGTACAGTATATCACAATAATTAAAAATTGACAACTTTAATGACCTCTTGACCTTCTTGCTGAGCAAATGCATATTGCTGTAAAGAAGTTTTAATGAAAAATAGGCACTTCGAATGCAGCAATTCACGTATTAACAAAATCTAAGGTCCGAGCCCAACATAATACCTATATTTTTTGCCCTACTAGTACAGGGAAAGGCACACATTTAATATTTATGTTAACCATGGCAGATTTTAATGGATTAATTTTAAGAGAATGCCGCTCAGACAATTCACCCAACTGTTTTAGGTCTCCATTAATAATAGTACAGGACATTCGTAAGTTCTTGGTATAAATTATTAATAATAAACGATCTATGACGAAACCTTGAGGAACACCGTAGTTTATCCCACATAGATAAGATCGTTTGTTATTTAATATAACACACTGCTGTCTTCTGGCTTTCCATTAAATATAAAGCAGATTGATCATTTGATGATGCAAGGTATCGAACGCCTTGGAAAGGTCGAGCAATATCAATACTGTAAGATTACTTGCTCTCAATATAAATGTAGGTACCGCCAAAAATTACCTACTGCATATTGTGGTGGGTTTTTAATAGTGTAAATATGACTTTGATGTTTACTTCGTCGTACATAATCGCTAAATACTACTTTAACAAACGTCTTATTCTCAATGAATCAACCACTAGCAGCTCTGTGCTCTTGTATATTTTATCGGATTCTATATAAATCTTAGGAATATTCTCTTGTAATACCTATTGACTCCTTCAATTTATGAAATATTATTCCAGCCTATTCGTGTGTAAGTATGGCACAAATCTAATAGTTTTTGAAATAATTGCTTTTAGAAAATATGCTCGAACATCTTTAGTGATTTAAATTGTTACGCATATTATGTTGTGTTGTGATACCTTATTGGGATAGTCATTTTATTGCGGTGACGTCAACGAATTCTTTTCTTAATGGGAATATTTTTTTATTAATGCGTTTGATAGAGCTAATTTGTGTATTTTCATTGATGTATAACTTGTATACCCTTCCAAAGAAAATTTTTTGAGAAAACTGTTACAACATATTTCTATCTTCTACACAAATCTAAAAAAGTTGAAAATTTTGCAATTTAATAGGGGTAAACAAATAAATAGTAACGAAACGTTAACTAATCACTTGTACAGTTATAGATCAATTGTAGACCTTCTATAGAAATATGTTTTATCAATTATATCGAAAACTTGGTTATGTAAGGGCATAAATATTATACACTGTTGAAAAGAGACAAATCAATCTCAAATAAAATAGTGATAGAAATATGTAGCCGTTAATAAAAAACTTGATGAAAAATAGCAGCAAACAACAAATGTGCCGAAAAATTAAATCCCTATACGTGTCTTATGATTTTTTGCAAAAACATTTATTGAAAAATATATTAAATTTCGCCCTTGTTAATGCAGTTTGTTCAATATAATATGTAGTACGCAATAGTTTATTTTGTATTTGAGTAGAATACAAGCTTATGATAACATTGATACCTATTTATCAGCAAAAGTGTTTCTTCAATATTTTCAATTGTTGCATTAGGTATTTACAGCCTGAACGATTTTTATCGTTATTGTTAATGCCAATATTTTTTCTTACATCCTCTGTATATGTTTTTTGTCTTTCTTTATTTTATCTATTTAATCATTCGATATTTTGTTGTACATTCTTAGACTGACCCCAAAAATTTGATTTCTAAAGCTTGAATTTCGCTTTGTTTGTTTCTATTTAATGCTTACGTTTCACTTCCATATGTTAAAGCAGGTATTACAATAGTGTAGAAGTTAAAACTTTACTCGGGCATCTTTTCGTCTTTTCTTCTCCAGATATTAGTTGGTAGTCTTATTTTTATTTCCAAGTCGGTTCAGTTCGTTTTGGACGTCTTTGTCATGCCCATGCTATGTTACACCGAGCAAAATTCAAATAACTAACTTTTTCTAGTATTTGCCTTGTTTGTTCTTTTGCTTTTTTATCTACATATGTATTATTAATTACTGAGACCCTCATAAAGTCTCATTTGTAGGTTATTTTCATGTTTAAACAACAAATGTCACACCATAAGCGTAAAGCATAACATTGAAAATGGTGTTTCTGTTAATTTTTTACCCATTTGTATTTTTATCTTCCACCTTTATTCGCAGATATTGTAATTGATCGTTTACCATCTATAGCTAAAATTATGGGAATATATCTGCTAGTTGTGAATGACATCCTCTTTCTATCATTAACGTAGCCAAAGGTCCTATCAAAATCTATAAAAGCAAAACGCATTTTCTTGTTAAACTTTCTAAGGTTTCCTATTAGTTTCCTCGGAATGAAACTTCTAACCATCGGTGAGCGCATTTTTCTCTTCAATGAACTTATTCATAGTAGTTATAATATACTTCCGTATCGTCTCGACTTTACTCTTTTGCCAGTTCATATGGATAATTTTCTTTTACCAGCAAAGAGGCAGCAACCGTAGGTGTACTAACATGGCGCCATATTTTAGATTTTTTTAGTGATACTGTTACTTTCACTCACTCAGAAGAATTTAGCATTTTTAACGATTTATACAGGGTGTTCCCTGAGGTAATTGACAAACTTACATAATGCGTTCTAGAGGTGATTCCTTTCCGTTCTTGAGATATCGACAAAAGAAAAAATGTGCACCAATAACATAACAGAATAAAGAAGTTAATAATATAATAATTGCTCGATTTGTTCTTGTACTTTCTAAACATGCTTCTAGTCTTTGAGCCATGCCCTGTTGCCAGTTAATATCTGCAAGTTCATTTCGTACTCAACTATTCTTGCAATCAAATCTCCTCGCGTGTCTGGCTTACCGTTATTATACGAGATTTAAGGCAACCCCAAAAGAAAAAGTCTAATGGCGAAAAGTCAGAAGAACGTGCAGGCCATAGTACAGGGCCTTCTCTTCCTATCCACCGTCCGGGGTGGTTCTAGGCATATTAATTCATGGTTACTTTAACAGTTCTTACTTATTAACAAATGTTATTTTATGTAGCTTACCTATCTCTATACGTTGCATTAATTGATGCACATTTGTTCTTTTGTCGATATTTCAAGAATGGAAAGGAATTAAGTGTATATATTTTTTTTTGTTCAGAATCGTCTCTAGAACACATGGCGTAAGCTTGTCGGTTACCTCAGGGAATGTAACTCTTTGACGTCGATGCAAATCGTCTACTATGTTGCTATGTTACATATGTATCGATCCTAGACTTATCTAAATGAATTTCTATTTTTAGTATTTTTTATCCTCTTCTGTCGGGTTTGATATACAATCGCTATAACCTTTTTGTGTATTCTCAACATTTTATTCTATTTCTAGTGTATAATTCTTGAAACTTTCTTTCTTTGATTTTTTTAGCGTTTTGTATGTTGTTAGCGATTCTCCTTAGCTGTAAATTTTTAATACTGTATTAATCCAATAACTAAAATATATAATATTTTTTCTACTGTCCTATTTGTGGTATGTTTTGTGTCATTTTCTGTTTGGACGGCTATAAAATGGTCTTATATACATCTACACTCATATTTTGCTAGTAACTATTATAATCCATCAATGATCTACACCCATGTGAATTTATGTGAGTGCTTCTTTGTGAAATAAGTGCAGTGGCAGAACTAAAGCGGTTCAGAGGGTTTGGAGAATCCGGGCCCTTAGCTCAGTCGACATCAGTCGCACGGGCTTTTGGCCATGACAATTGCGAAATGCTTTTATCTGGGAAAAATCGATGGCAGGCCTTGACACGCTCTTTCTTCGCTAGCAACTGGAAGCGAGCAGTTCATAAAAGGTGTAATTCATAAGTTCGGGGATGCTTGTATAGGGTTTTTTGTTGGCTTGAAGTAGTGAAGTTATGTAAACCCTCACGTCTTCGTGGATTTGAGACCTCAAACTTATTTATGGACGATGTTTCCTTCGCTTCGGCGGATTTGTCAGTGACTGCACGCTCGAGCTGTTCTTTTTTGTGCCCAAAAACCACCTGGGGTGAGTAGCTATTTCGCGTTAGGAAGCCTGCCCTTGCGTGTTCTGCTAGAACCTTCTTTTCCCCTCTTACAGCAAGCCGTACCAGGCAAAACTATATTGCTCGTCTTGAATTCGTTCTGAGTTAATGGCAACGTACTGCAGGTCTCGCGAGTCGATCTGTCGAGCCTCCACGGAACCGCTTTCCCTTGTGTCCAGCACTTAGTTAGGGCACAAGGAGAAAACGCCTTGTGGGGTGTATTTAGCCCCGAGATTTGGCATCTTGATCCCGTTGAAGCAGCGCTGTGTTGCATTCAGAACTATCACCGACGGCTGTAGGAACTTCTCGGCAGAAGCTCGAGATACGCGTTTAGCGTTTTCCAGAACGGAACCCCAGGATCTTTTACGGCTAGTATCTTGCGAAGCTGCCTGTTTTTGATGTGCCATAAACTGCTGTTATGCCAGAAACTGTGAGTATAGTTAGTGCATGTAGTTATTAATCTAGAGCGTTACTAACATTGTATTTTATGTTAGTTATTATTCGTTGTAAAATTGTACTGTGATTTAGCATGAAATTAAATGATCTCAAATTATCAGTATACAGGGTGAGTCAGCTATGGTTTGATTGCATTTGTTGAAGCTATCTTTCAGGGAGTGTGTTTTAGCTTAGTATAGAGTTTACAATTTCTCATGAGTTCACCGGGGTGCATTTGCCGTTATCTTCAAAAATTGTTGGCGCTCTGTGCTTTTGATAATTAATGTTCTACCGATTCATTTTCGTTCTTAAGAACTACACGGCCTCCAATCGCCGAGCTGGTGGCCGGCATTTACACCCAAGTGTACCTAATTTTTATGCTGCTTTGAAAGATCGCCCAGAATCTACATTAAAAAGGCCTAACAATATATTTCACATTTATTACTGTGTCTTCTTCCTTAAGCTAGGCATTTCTTCCTGTTTTCTTTGCCTTTCTATTCGGTCGACGATGACAACCAGCTCTGTGTCTATGTTTTGGGCGGTCGTCCTGATGGTTTCGTTCCCTCTCGTCGCTCTGTTTTACATATTCGAACTAGTCCTTCTAGTTCCATTCATTCTACATTATCATTCCACTCTCTTTTTTCCTGTTGGTTCACTTTACTACGTTTTTTATTGGCTCTTTCTTTGATACTATTATTTGTTTGTCTGTGCTGTAATTTTAAGCTTAATATTGATCGCAGTACTTTCATTTCTGTAATTTTAATTTTGTTTTTCGTTGTGTCTCGGTTCTTGTTTCTGTTAACACATGTGTAACCATTGTTTTATAGATTTTAACTTTGCATTCTGTCCTCATGTATTTGTTGTTTCAAATTGTATTTTTTAGGCATTCTGCTATGTGGTTTGCTTTTACTGTCCGTCGTTGAACTCCCTACTACAACTATTTATATCAACTTCACATTTAAAGCTCACAACATGTTCGATTAAGGCTCCTTTTGCTTCCAGCTTACATCGGATGGAGTTTTTGGATATAACCATTGTCTTGGTGTTTCCTATCGATTTTCATATTGCAGTATTTGCTTGGTAGGTTAAATTGATGTAATAGCCCTTGGAGATCGTCCTCTTTGTTAGATATAAGCACCGTAACATCCGCGTAGCGTATTATACTAATGTTTGTATTTTCTATTCGGTATCATGTTTTATTTCGCACAGACCTTATTATTTTATTCACAATTAGGTTAAATAGGAACAGATTACGAAAGTCACCTTATTGTATTCCTATGTTTAACCTTACCATAGGATTTGTGTAACCTTTTGCTGTTAATATTCTGTATGGTTTCTATTATTTGTTGTTCGTTCTTCTTCTTCCTCTTAATATAACCAGTTACTACTGCACGAAGTGCAGCTTTCTAAGCCTCTTTAAGCCGTGGCTCGGGAAGGTGGCTGGCGTATCCCGTTGAATTACTAAAAACAATGCCCTTTGCAGAGATCACGACCAGCAAAGGTGCTTGAACCCACTACCTGCCGACTGTAACCGCAAGCACTTTACCAGCCAGCCACACGCTCTTAGTATTATTTGTTACTAGCAACCAGTGAGACAAATGTCTCATTTAATAAAACAAAAAAGACCGTTTTTCAAATAGAACGCGTATTAAATAAAAACAATAACATTTTGTAAAATCACGTGATTGAAATTCGGTTCCTGACCTGACATGACCATTCCAAACAAATAACTTTAATAACTTTTTTCTCTATCTCTTACGGTTTGGTTGCTGAAACAGCGTCCCGGACATACAAAACAGCGTCCCAGACAAGCCTATTATATATATGGATGATACGTTTTCTTCGTGTAGGATGTTAATTGTCTCCATTTTTGACCCAGTCGAATATGTCTTTAAGATCCACAAAACAGAGATGTTGTTTGGGGCACAATAATTCCTGGAAGCCGAACCTCGTTCAGCGAAGTTCTACAACTGAGACGATGTTTGTTGTTTTGAGGTTGTTGAATGAAGTAAATTCTTTGAGGACGTGACTGTTATGGTTGCTATGGGATTAGGAATTGGGTATTACCAACACTAGCGTTTTAGTCTTCAAAAACTAATAGTTTATCTGTGTGATTATATTTGGTAAACCTTTGTATGGGCGAGGTTGTGTTTTTCTATTGTCTAAACCTACATCTTACACCCATTAGAAATAGACAACCACATCACCATCCAGTCAACTAATTCTATATATTCTTAGGCTTGGTAATTTAACTTTAGGGTTTCAAAATGCTGATAGACTGGGATTGTGTTGTATTTCTCCTAGCCTTAAGTATCCTTCTGTTTTAATTTAATGGTATAAAAAATCGATTGAGAGTCCATTTTGGAGTTGTCCCGAACCTATATTTTATTTGCCTGCAAATGCCCTTATGAATCAAAGCCAAACAGTTCAATGATAGCCGTATAAACATATTGACATCGGCATCTACAATACATTCTTAATCCACGGTCTCTTTTATCGCTAGCGGGGTCGAAGTGCCTTTCTCACCGATTCTTCCAATGTTCTTCTATCTCGAGCTAATCTCCTTACTTCGCTTATGTCACTACGTCGTTTGTTCTTCGATGTTATCTTTCCATGTCTTGTGCGACATTCTTCTTGGTTGTCTCTTTAGAGTATTGACATTCCATACTCTTTTTCCACAAGCATCATCATTTGATTTGTTGTGTTCCCAACTTTGCACTTTCGGAGTTTATTTGTTAAGATACTTCGTCGACATGCTTTTTTCTCATATACTGCTATCCTGCTGCTCTCTACCTACAACGTTGTATACTTTTTAGTTTTCTTGTGCTAGATACTCTTCACATTCTCTCGACGATTTCAAATCAACTGCTTATCTCTATACCTTCTATGGTATTTTGGGCTTGCAAATGTTGTCCAATCTTTCATCTGCATCTGCAATATCGTTTGTAAAACTCTTTGGAAACAAAGCAACAAAGGTTAAAAGAATACGTCATTTCTTGTTTTATCTCTCCAAATAAAGTGTCATATTTAAGTGCTGACGGTATTCTTTATAATAATTTATATTACTATATAGCGCCTGTTTTGAGATCTACACTTTTAGTACAGTCTGTAATTCGATTGTCCATATAAATTAACTTCCAACATATACACAGCATTCTGGTCTAAATCATCCCTAGGAACATTTTTAGTCTAAATATTCAATGTCATCAGAATCTATCACTACAAAGTTTATCGGTGTTAATAATAATAATAATAATAATAATAAATTTATTGGTCCTCTCGATCATACTATGATATAGGACAAGTCACAAAAATGCTTACTTAAAATTACAAAAATTAAGAAATGTATACATGTAATAGTTAAAACAACGTAAAATTACATAAGTTAACAAATTAAATATATAAAATGCGTACAATTAAAATTAAAACAGTGTACAACTACCTAAATTTATCACAGGCTAACTACGATAACTACATTATGTTTATTGCACTTCAATTTAGTTTAAAATTTAAATGTTAAAAACTCATCTAGCGTATAAAAGCCGTTGTTTTTGAGATTAAAGTTAAATCTTTTTCAAATGTCTTACTACTACATGTTTTAAGACTAACAGGTAGTATATTATAGAGTACCGTACCCATATACCAAGGACTGGATTTATATAATTGAAGGCGATGATTATGATGTTCTAAGTTAAGACGACCGTAACGAGTGCTATATTGATGGTGCTCGTTTACAGATTTGAATTTATTAATATTAGACTTAACATACAGTAAAATTTCTAGTATCCTTTATCTAATAGACTTGTCTGTCCGTCCGTCCGTCCGGGACGCTGTCTCAGAAGCCAAACCGTATGAGATAGAGAAAAAAGTTATTAAAGTTATATGTTTGGAATGGTCATGTCAGGTCAGGAACCGAATTTCAGTCTCTAACACTAATTATTATCGTAAGTATCCTAATCCGAACTTTTTAGGTTAGATTCTAGGCAAATTTTATCAAGGCGAATGCGACTGGTAGTTTGCTACCAACAATGACGTCATATACGTACGTGTGGTGAATACGCGTTCTATTTGCAAAACGGTCTTTTTTGTTTTATTAAATGAGACATTTGTCTCACTGGACTGCTAGTCTAGATACTAATAAGAGTTAAAATACTCTGATTGATGAAACTGGTTTTGCATGGCTCCCGTCTCTGTAAATTAAATATATTGCGAATGTCTCTCTTTTGTATAACAAACACCCGATTTAGATTGGTAGCATTACCCCAAAAATGATACCGTATCTAAGAACTGATTCAAAGTTTGAATAATAAAAAGTTCTGCAAGTGTCGATATCACCAAAATGAGTAATTCTATTAAGAGCAAAGCAAGTGCTTGATAGTTTTTTACAGATAGCATTTATATGATAATTCCATTTCCAGAGTAATGCCCAATAATTTAAAAACTTTAACATTTGTAATCGTTATATTTGATACTTCTAATGTAAGATCATGATTAGATTTGAAATTTTTTGTGAAGAATTGCATCATCATAGTTTTATCTAGATGGACCGTTAGCTCATTAATTTTTATGAATTTTAATAGATTTCTAAGTTCAAAGTCAGCTCTATCTACAAGATTTTCATCAGAATTTTCGGATATTAATAATGTTATGTCATCAGCAAAACAGCTAAATTTACAGGTTAAGGCGGAATCGAAGTCATTAATATATAGAAGACATAGTAGTGGACCGAGAACGCTTCCCTGCGGAACCCCTACTTTAAGTGCAAGTTTTCCAGATTTTACCCCAGGAAAACTAACTAACTGTTCCCTATTCGACAAATAAAATTTTAATAAATTATTTATTTTACCACGCAGGCCAAATTTTTTTGTCTTATCTAAAAGGATATCATGATTTACGCAATCAAACGCTTTAGAGAGATCCACAAAAACTGTCATTACCCGCCTGCCACTGTCTAGATTATCATAGATGTTTATTATGCTTTAACTAGATTGCATTTTATTAACTTCTGTGTCAGTTGCTATAGTTAAAGTCTCGTTGGCAAACGAACTTAGTTGATCGTTGCTGTGCAACGAGTGCTTTCCTTATTATTGCCATTATAACAAAGACATTATTTTTGATCCAGCTTAGTCAAATTTTTTATAATTCTCGAGCGAGTACTAGACACAGTTCAAGTGAGACGTCAGAATTAAGCAGTCCCCATTAATTTATCTAAAGTAAAAAGCAAAGGACTTGAACCTCCGTCGAGATTTGGGGCGCGATATCCGCCTTATCAATTACCATCTGCTCCAGATCTACCGTGTTCCGGTTGGCTTAGTGTCGCTTCCGATTCAGCAAGACTGAAATCCGCCAGAATCGTCCTGGTTATCGACAATGCGGCCCGCGACGTCCTACCGTATTGTGAATTCGAGTATCACGAACCTCGACCGTATCACTGCATGAACGCCACGCCGGATATTATTGCCGTGGGATATACTGCCTATTATTTTGAGTTAATGTCAATGCCAAGGAGTATTAATAGCCCAAGAGTGGGCCACATTTTTCTCACGCAAGTATTTTGCGTTTCCCAATATCTGGGGTCCGGAAAACTCGGATAGCTTTGGCAGTAACGCATCGTTTTCATAAATGCATCCGTTCAGAGTTTTAGGGTAATATGTCAAACTGTAATGAGTGTAAAGCGATATCAATTTGTGAAAAGCGTCCCTTCAAGTTTCTGTCATTTAATTTTATGAAACTATAAGAGCTGTCGTGTAAACGTAACAAAGAAATAGTTCCTCGAACTTGAGTTTAAAAATCAAGCCAAAACTGTGACATGCCTAGATAGTATTCTAATGGTCTGGAGAATATATTGCGAGAGTATCTATGTAGGCAACGATACAATGCGAGTCATTTAAATCGAGTCACACTAAGAGTCGGACATCTTCAGGTCCTAAGTATTGAATACCTGATAAAAATGCTTAAAACGAATAAATTCCCCGACTCTGGTAGTGTCACAGGAGGTCAGTAAAGCCAAGGTGTGAAGATATTTCACTCAATTGCCAAAATTCCTCTCTATGTAATTACTGACAGGCGATAGATATATCTGTCATGGCAAGTTTCCTCCGAGGAAGCTGGTTTTGTGGAATGCAGAGGAACACAGGAGCAAATAGTAAACATCATGCAGATCATAGAAAAGACCAGAGACCTCAACAATTCTATGTATGTATGCTTTGTAAACGTTTGATAATCTTACAAAAGTCAAATTCTAAAGGATATGAAAGTACCAAAAAATATAGTTGCTTTGGTTGGTAGTGTTTATCATCAAGAACAGACCACGATGAAAATAGAATATAAATCATCAAACTTCTTTCTAACGAGTAGTAAAGATATCTGACAGGGCTGTGTACTGAATACTACCCCCTTTATTATTCAACGTACATGCTGAATACATTGTATGGAAAGCTCTGGCAATCTGGGAGGGTAGAGTACAAATTACTGATGCTAAACTCAGCAACCTCTGCTACGCGAATGACATCACTCTTGGACACTCAACATTGCACCTTCCAGACGTAGAAAGTCAGCAACATGGACTAGAGATCAATCACAAAGACTGCTAACATTTCTTCTGTAATATTAGAGCCACATTACCTATATACAGATCCTAGATAATTGAGTCTATCACTATCCACAGTGAATCATATATATCCCACTTACAGTTCTTTGTTGTGCTTTCTAAATTATGAGTAGACAGCTGTACGATAATGTACCGCTTTATCTAAAGACTCTGTTTAGTTTTATTTTATTTGTTTGTCGTGCAGTTTTACGACCAGTGTCGCATTATCGTAGAGGTAAGCGTTGTGCGTCTATAGTCAACATTGCGGGCCGCTTTCCCTTTTGTTGCCGGCGCCCATTTAGAGCACACCAGCTACGGCCGCACTAGGTTATTTGGCCAAACGCTTTGGAACCGCGTTTAAGTTTCCTTCGAGACCGAGCCCCATGCACATCTGCGGGCCAAGTGGCTTGCTAGGCCGCCCCTTGTAATTTATGCAATTTGTAATATTGCCGTAATGTATTGTGAAGTTGTAGGTATGGCATTGTATGTAATTTGGTTAATTGTAGTAACTCGGCGATTCTGATTTGTGTAAATTATTGTGATAACTATATATATACTTGCACTGTGATATTTTCCTGGAATTATATGAGCGTTATGCCAGTAAACTGGGTTGAGTTTAGTTACGGTTATTTGCCGTATTTGGAGCTATCTTTCAGGAAGTGTAATTCTATGCTATGTATTGAGTTCAAAAATACTCGCTAGAACACCGGGGTGCATTCGCCATTATTATAAAGATTTGTTGGCGCACTAGGCATTTAATTATTGTTCACCGTTTAATCTCTTAAAGAGCTACACGCCTCCGATCGTTGAGCTGGCGGCCGGCTTTTGCATCTAAGTGTACCTGATTGTATTTTTCTTTGGAAGATCGCCCAGAAAATAAGTAATAATTAACTAACAGTATATGCAAAAGTGGCAGCTATAATCCACATTAAAAATAAAAGCAGTCTTGACAAAGAAAAGGAAAAGGAAAACGTTATTCGTATGCAGTTTTCGATGAGTAAAGAATCGAAAACTAATATGGCGTTAGTTACGGTTGTAAGTGTCGAAGACAGTTATACAAAAAATATTTTTTTATAACTTGCAGTCTGGAAGATTGTTTTTAAATGTGGCCTTGTACCTACTATATCCCCATCTCACAGAACTAATCCAACGCCTGTACTATGGGAGCAGAGCGGTAATACAGATAGAAGATCGACTCTCAAACCCCTTCAGGATAAACAAAGGAGTACGGCGGGGATGTATTCTGTCCCCAATTCTCTTCAGTATATTCGGAGAGTATATAATGCGGAAAACCCTTGAGAACTGGGAGAAAGGATTTACCATCGGCGGACATAAAATAAATAACCTAAGATACGCGGATGATACCACCCTATTCGCAAATAATGCAGAAGAACTAGAAGAGCTCCTTCACATACTAGAACAAGAAAGTCACAACTATGGTCTAGAAATCAACAAAAATAAAACAAAGATCATGATCATCGACCGGGCAAAGAATAACAGACCAGGCATTATGTAAATATGAAGTTGTGAGGTAGTGAATCAGTTCATATACTTAGGAGCCCTCATAACCAATGAAGGAAACAGCTCCCTGGAAATTAGAAGAAGATGTGAAATGGCAAGAAGAGCTATACGTGACTTGCAGAAAATCTGGAAAGACAATGACATGAACACTAAAAAGACATTCATAAAGACCCTCATCTTCCCGAATATGCTATACGGGGAGGAGACGTGGAGCCTAAAATCGGAAGACATAAGAAAATTGACGCCTATAAAATATAGACCTGGAGAAGGATGCTCCGTATACTATGGACAGCACGAAGGACCAATGTCTCAATTCTGCAAGAAATCAACGAACCACAGCGCCTGTCACAAATTGTAAAACAACGAATACTAAGAATTTTCGGGCACATTACTCGACAAAATAACGAAGGTCTAGAAAGATTAATAATACAAGGAAAAGTAGAAGGAACCAGGCCTCGTGGGAGGTCCCCAAGAAGATGGATAGATCTAATCAAGAACACCACCAACAGTATGGTCCATCAAGCCGCAAGGCAAGCAAGAAACAGAGAAAGATGGAGAACTATAGTTCATAGAATAGGAAACCAAAACAACTAACAAAGTCAAGAGATCACGGCTCTTCTATAAAGAAGAAACGACGAAGAAGAAGAAGAAGACCTACTATATGTTGCTCGGGAATTTTTGTCTTTTTTTGGAAAAGCACAACTCAATTAATAAAAATAGTATTTAATTAAATACTTATGTGCAGATTGCGCCGCCTGCCATAATTTCGAATTCGAACGCTATTTCCCCGCGCGTTGCGCATTGGCATCTGGCCCTGTCTTCTGGCGATAGGCTTTTATCTGGAAAAATCATTGGCAGGCCGGGACTCGCTTTCTTCTTCGCTAGCATTTCGAAGCGAGCAGTTCACTAGAAGTGCTACTCACTAGTTCGGGGTGCTTATATAGGGTTATTTGGTTGGTTTAAATGAGTGGAGTTATGAATACCCTCAAGTCTTCGTGGATTGAAGCCCTTGAACGTATGTAAGGACGTTGGTTTCCTTCTCTACGGCGGATTTATCTGTGTTAGCACACTCGAGCTGTTCTTTTCTGAGGGAATATTTTTACCTGTTCCCGCGCAATCCACCCATTCTTTTATAGATAAATAGAAAAACATAAATATGAAGTGGTAATGTTTCCGGGGGTGAATTTTGTACTGAGAGAGATCCCCCCCCCCCCCCGATCACCTTCCTGGATTCAACACTTGTGAAGTGAAATCATAGCTATCGTGACATATTTAAGAAATCAGAGTTTAATAAATTTCTACGAGACAAAATTTTTATGTGCAATCTGATAGAAGCCCAAGAGATTTAGCTCGAGGGTTTTGTTACGTCACTCTGGCAGCTAAGTATGAAAAATAGCAAAGTAGCCAATATCTTATCCGAAGCTGGTTGTATGTTAAATTAGACATTCTAATTTAAAATATATTACAAAAGTTTGGTGTGATACACGCACACAACTTCCATTTACAGTTATCGTATAATTAGTCAAACATTTATTTTTAGTTTCCGTACTGCATTATATAAAACAAACATAAAAAAGAAGAAAAAGAGAAAGAAATCAATTTTTGAGGTATTCAACTGGAAAATAACCTCTCTCACATCAATACACATTAAAGATGTAATAAAAATGTAACGTTTAAAAAAATTTGAGTTAGAGCGAAAAAAATTTAAAAAAAGTGGAAAGCATAAGAGTAAGCTTACTGTGGTAGTTAGATAGTACACAAAGCTTATGTAGAAAGTTTCAATGTCCTATCTCTTTTCGGAACTTTGGTAAACAAATAAGGTACACGTCAAAATGCGCTACTAAACCAAACTAGCAGCGTTCTAGAAGGCGTTCACAACCAAAATTCCAAAAAGTATAGGGAGTGACAAGTGGTTGTTAGATACATAACAGACTGTTTCATAATACAATATTCGGCTACAGGTGATGTATAGTTTGATGATGGAGACCCACAAGTAGACTGACATAGGGTCTCTTGCGCAAACCGAACACAATTACACAAAGAGCCCAAAAGCGCGAAGAAACTTTAGCTTATAAGGAAAAATGCTTTTTCCTGTAGCTAAAAGGAGCTGAAAATCGTGACGCTTAGAATTGAAACAACTAATATAAAAGAAAGCTAAGGCCGACAGTTGAGATGTGCCGCTCCCTTCCATAGTACGTGCTGCGTGTCAAGTGTATAAATCTAAAAAATGCCTGTTTTTGAAAAAAACACCAAAAACACTTTTTCCCCTGAATTCCATCCAATTTCCACGAATAAAGCCGGAACACTTGAGTTATCCAAATGATTTTTGTGTGATGATCCCAAATCAATGGAATTTTACTGCAAAAGCGCATTTAATATAGCACCAGCACCAGCTGGACGAGAAGATAAGCACCTTGCAAATATTTTTTAAAAACCTTGAAAATTCAGGATAGGCAATCACAATTTTGTGTCATTAGCAAGTTTTAGAATTCATTTACGGTCACTGTTGTTGTCATAAGTTTATATTGAAAATTCAATTAAGCTACAATTATAATAGTTTTTACAATAGATCGAGGTATGATCGACCTATAGAACTACAGTTAACTCATAGAATTAGGTACTAATCAGAATATAATTTATTTGAGGAATTTAATTACACATTAGGTGCCAGCGGCAAACCTAACCTTAAAATTAGAAGCTGATATCGTGCTTGTAAGTTCTAAAGCTTGCTGATGACCTTACTTTTGTTTTCAATGGTCAACCCTTATGTAGTTTCTTTTTGAACATGTGGTATAAAATAACGTTAAATAATTTAGGAATAATTACGCAAAGAAATATGACTTAAGTATTGTTTAATTATATTGCAGGGTATAGCTTGTTTTATTAGTGTAACAATTTACATTTAAAAAAAATTAGTCTTGACGAGTTAGGGTTAGTATTATTATGTATGAGAAACTTGACCGTTACCGTGTTGTGTATATACATGCCTCTATTGCTTCTTAAATGACAACTAAATTATTAGATAAAATTTCAAGAATTGAAACCGTGAAATAATTCAAACAAGCCTATGTCAAATATTGTAAAATCTTGCATTGCCGTTAACTTTTCACTGAATCAAAACCCCTCCTCAAAGAGGACTCATCTGACATATATATTAGAGTATAGAAAAGCAAATATCACACGTCGCGTCTTAGACAGCTGCATAACGTATTTTCTTCGCCCACAACGGGTTTGACGTGGGATTTAAAATGTCCCGTGAAAAATCCAGTCTGTGCATGAAAGTGCCGACCTTTGGAGTTCAGCCCATTCGTTGCCTTTGGTTTCCATCCTAGCGCTTCGGCTGTCCGTGTAGAAATTGAATAATTTGTCACCCTTTGCCTTTTATACTCTACAAAAGGATGTGAACTTTAGCAAAATTGTCATTCCCAGAACAATTACATTCGAACGGTTTCTGATATGGGAATCATAAATATTTAAAATGGAAGAATTTCACTGCTTTATAAGCCTAATAAACCGAACCTATCTTGTAAACTCTAAGTTTAACTGCATTAAAGCCCTTTACTTAAGCTAAGAAAGCCACCATAAAACTTCCCCTATCCTTGCCGTATCAATCATTTCAAGTCAGGCTGTGCCGACAGCGCAGCCGGGCACAAATATTTGCGTTTGAACTTGCAGGATCGGCCCAAATTCGCTGACAATGCAGGCCAGTATTTAATCATGTTGACTTTCGTCGAAACAGAATGCGAGCCGGAAAAATGCTCCAGAAAACGGCCCGCTGTTTGTATCTCATTTGGCAATCCAACTTACATTTAAAAAGTTTGCTTCCGCCAGCGGCGATTTCGCACAGCTCCGTTGTTGAAATTGCTTCGGCAACTGTGAAACTAATTATAGCGAAAACTAATCCGGTGCCATCCTAATTTAATTTGTTCCTGGGCTAATTTATGGCTGTTTAAACAGCGACGGCCGCATGGGCTACTGCAGAGGCATTCGGCTACTGCGCAAGAAACAACAGTTTCAACACGCGATCTGGAAAAGTACGATTTAATTGCCGTTATTAAGCTTTATGTCCTCCGTTTTGTGAAAATTTGTGTTATCGGGAAATTATTGCCGCAATAAACTGGGGAAGATTTATATTCATACGAATTTCAGTTGTTGAACTATTGCTAATAGCCACATCGCTCTTTGTGGAGGAATAATAAACAATAAAAATTGTTGAAATATTTCATTATGCCTGGTACAAGCGTTTATGGAAAACATTTACGAAACATTTAAATATGGCACTCAATGCTACAATTGGCATACTTTAAAGGAAACTTTTTTAGGTCGTATGAATGCCGCTCCAGCTATTTCTAATTTCAACTGCATGATCCCAAATGCTACTCATGGTACATGCCAAGTACTTGAATTTACTAGTCAGTTTAGTCCTACACCGTCAATGGGAATACTATGATCCTCCAGTGGTTCTTTGCTGACTATCATATACTCTTGGTGTTTTTGGTATTCAGTTTTAACCCATATCTCACGGAAGCCGCTATAATTCGACCCAAGGGTACTATTTTATAGGCCCACTAGACTAGTGTTTCTCAACCCCTTTGTTTAAGCGACCCGCATTTTATTAGCTGTAACTTTTGGCATAAGAGATGCCTAAGCAAGGTTTGAGAATGAACATTTTTCGATTAAAATGTTGGAATCCCTCTGCATTGTCAAGTTTCTCATTGATTTTTATTTTATTCATATTTATAAAGTTACTTGGATGGTAATGATGCAGCAAGTAACCTAATGCTTCTGTATGTATAATTTTCGTGTAATTGCTTTCGTCGTTTTTTTAATTTTGACCTGAGTAGTTCAGATGGAAGGGTTCGATTCATTCACTCAAGTGCATAGGCAGAGAACGCATTAGATATAAAGTTTCTATTGTTATGTACAATTCGGGTATAAGTCTAGATTCAAGGTAATAACGTATGTACACTTGTAACGTTTCGCCCAGCGCGAACGCGATTTTAGAATTATAAATTAATTCGCGCATTTCCCCATGGCGTATTTCACGTTAGGAATCGGAGCGTTGCATCTTTAGTCCGCGCGGGCGGCGATAAATGACGTTATCGCAAGGAGACGCAGGGACACCTCCGCGCACCTAAAGCAAGAATCCCCGCTCCAACAAACCGGCGTGAACCGCTGATTACGCCAGCCTAGTCTGATTCAGGAGGGTCTCTGGACTTTTCGAGGGGACACCTACCAGTCATTCCAGCACCTGGACGCCAGAAGGGTTACGCAGACTCTTCGGTGCCATTCCCCAGCACCTGCACGCCAGGAGGGTCAAGCAATTTCTTCGGTGCCGTTCCCCCAGCACCCGGACACCAGGAGGGTTACGCAGACTCTTCGGTGCCATTGCCTCAGCACCTGGACGCTAAAAGGGTCAAGCAGACCTAGTTACCTAGAAGGTCCTCATAGACCCGACGACGACGGTGTCCAACACCTAGTTATTAGGAGAACTTGGCCTAACTCTAATTAATCTAACTAATTAATCCCGTTAATTGCGTTTGGAGCGACTTGGCACCACCGAAGCCGAAAACGTGCACTTGGGGCCCACCCTAGAAAGCCAGAGGCCGGAGTCCATAGGTTTGAATCGAGGGCAATCCGACGGGGATCATCGCCAACAACAAACAACGGTTATTCAATCGAAATTCGCTTACCTGGATACGCAAAGCAGCTGGCACAGGTAAAACCAGCTAAATCCGCCGTCCGCCAACGGCAGGCCGCGATAAATACGAGTTGCCCCAGATATGCATATAATTTAATTTGATATTACCCGCACTTTCAACAATTTAAAAGACAGAATTCAATGTTTACGCGCCGCCATTAAGCGGTTTTCGTTAAACTGTCATTTTATCTGTACAGGCCCGGCGAACTGCCTACGGGATATCGGAGCTACTCCGTGTATAGGCTGTTCCAAAAGAAACTGACAGGGCCCGATTCCCAGCGAGCGAGACGCCCCGTTAAAAGAGTTGTATTAATTTTACAAACATCGTTACATTTTATATTTATTTCCTGTCTTGAATACAATTTAATTTGAGATGTATTTACTAAATTATTATACGATGATGGAGCTTATTCTGTGTTTCTTTCCTGAGTTACTAGTTGAGTTTATTATTAATACCTTGGCATTCTGAACTGCCTGGGAAGCTGGTTTCAGTCTAGTGATTACAGCAAACAGATTAAACAATTAAATTAAATTAAACTAGCCCGTCAGGCTACACACTCTTGAAATTATAAATAAGAATTTATCCTGGACGGTAGATATAAAACTGACCCTGGGAGATCTGCAACCAACCATACACCGACCAGGTCTTGTTATAGCTGATAATCGGAATGATAGTTCAAAACGGTAATTCTGGAATTAAACATTAGCACAAAATGGATGATTGTTTATCTTCGGTGTGAAACTAATGTTACTAAATTTCGACAAACAGCCCGGTTGTAGTTCTCCTTGAGGATGAATCATTGAGTACTGGTGCTCGATCGCCTTCAGGTTCATATTTGAGGCACTCACAGTAATACAATAAGCCAAATTTTTACCTCGCCAAAAGCTCGGTAGCGCCCGGAGAATTTTGCCGGCTTTGGGCACGTATTTGCGCTTGCCTCGTGGGCTAATCGAGAGCTATAATATTCCTCGGGCGGTACGGTAGGACCTCGTCGATTGAAAGAAAAGTGCCCTTATAACAGGCAGGTCGTGTCCTAACTTACTTCTGGCCAGGAATAGAAAAGTCTCACAGGTCGCAATTTACGCGATCATTGTAATCTCTTTGGAGGCGAATTATTTATCGATTCTTGTGAATAGTGTTGGGGTCCTGACCCAAATATGATGCAGCGTTCAAGTTGGGGGCAAATTTGAGCATTACATCTTGATACCAGAAAACGTCGGCAGCCAGATATATGACTCCAGTTGCTTCAGGGAAATATTGAAGTATATCTTACGGTTTTGGGCGGCCCGAGTGTGAAGCTGGGGGCTATTTCAGTTAAGAACTGTTAGGCTTCTCGCTGGATCAAAGTCAAATATCCTGGTTATATACCTTTCTAGGCCTCGCCATTTGGCGGAATTTTTGTAAGGGATGCTTGAATGGGAATGCGCCGAGCTCTGGCTCACGCTGCAATGCGCATCGCTGGATGGTTTGCTTTAGCTACAATCCGCTCGCACGAAAGGTAGAAGCCTGGATTGAGACGCATTAACGCTGTACAAATTCCAAACATAATTGCCTTTGAGTTGGCAGTTTTAAGTTTGTAAAACGACTGTTTAATAACATGTTTTTATTAGTTTAAGTCGCCAGTAGCAACGTGTTTTAAAATTTTTAACCACGCAAAATTACGACCGTTTGCCAGTAATCCCAATATATATTTAAATATTTTTTTATATTTACAGTGTTTTCTCGATTCTGTCGTACGATACACCGTAAAGCATCTTTAGTCACTCGCGGGGCTTAAAACGCTGGGTCACTTGCGTTTTAACTCTGCACCACTCGTGACTAAAGACTAGCTTTACGCACTTATATCGTAAATTACTATTACTCCCTCTTCTATTTCGTCTAGTGCTTATTTAATTACCTATTTTGTGTATATTTATGTTAAAAGTTGGCGACGAGAGGATATATGCTGGCCTAACTCCTCTTTGTATTTCAATATCTTTTGTTGTTTTATCTCCCATTCTAACGCAGGCATTTTGCTATCAGCATAGTTTGGCTATAATTCTAATACCCCTTTCATCGATTCTTGTAGAATTTATTATTTTTATGGTGTCGGATTTTATTAGACGCGTTTTCGAAATCGAAAAAGCCTATATATACGTTGCTATTTACATCTTTGTACC
>CALNHX010011464.1:0-31936 GCA_940337035.1 Agriotes lineatus
TCAAACAAAGGTATTATCCAGTTTCACTTGCCATGCAAACGCATATTGACACCGAGTTAGACAAAATGCTCAAAGCTGGGGTCATTCAACGCTCACAATCAGCATGGTCCAGCCCAATTTCATTGGTTAAGAAGAAATATGGATCTTACCGATTCTGGGTGGACTTTCGTAAGGTGAACAGTGTTACTGAGAAGGACGCCTACCCTCTACCATATGTCTCATCAATTTTGGATCGTTTACGCGATGCACTCTTTATAACATCGTTGGACGTCAAGTCAGCCTATTGGCAAATCAAGATGAGCGAGGATTTTAAAAAACTAATGGCTTTTACAGTCCCAGGACGTGGCTTGTATGAGTTCAATCGCATGCCGTTTGGGTTCCATAACGCCTCGGCCACGTGGCAGCGTTTTGTTGACCAAGTCTTAGGTTCAGAACTAGAACCTTGCCTTTTTGAGTACCTAGATGACGTAATAATTTGCGCCCCGACCTTCGGAAAGCATTTAGAGGTCTTGGGAGAGGTATTAAAACGCCTACGAGAAGCAGGCTTAACACTTGGACGAGACAAGTGCCATTTTTGCCAACTTGAGCTAAAATATCTTGAATATGTTGTCAACGCAAGGTCTACTGGTGGACCCTGAAAAGGTAGCCGCCATCATGAATTTACCCCAACCTACAAACGTCGCTGAGATCAGACGAGTAATAGGCATGGCCTCATGGTATCGACGATTCATACCCAATTTCTCATCGATCATCTCACCAATGACGTCATTGCTAAGGAAATCAAAGCGGTTTGAGTGGGACAGTAATTGCGAAGAATCATTCTCAACCATCAAGAATTGTTTGGTGTCCGCACCCATTTTGACTTGCCCTGATTTTTCAGTACCTTTCGTAGTACAAACAGACGCCTCCAATGTGGGAGTAGGCGCAGTGCTTACTCAGACCATAGAAGGGGAGGAACGTGTCATCTGCTACATCAGCAGAACGCTATCCAAGGCCGAAAGAAATTACTCAGTCACCGAACGGGAGTGTTTAGCAGTTTTGTGGGCTATAGAAAAGCTCAGACCGTACCTTGAGGGTACCCATTTCCCTATCATAACCGACCACCATTCACTATTATGGCTTAATAATTTGAAAGAACCCACGGGTCGACTTGCCCGTTGGGCTGTTCGCGTACAACAGTACGATTTTACCATTCAGCATCGTAAGGAAAAATATCATATTGTCTCGGATGCGCTATCCCGCGCTATACCTGTAGCTGACGTTGTGGAGGCCCCCGAGACGGATCAAGTGGATCCCGCCAATGTCACTAATGACCAGGAGAAGACCGATCGTTGGTATGAACTAATGCGCCGACGTATTAATGAGAAACCTTTAGCTTATCCGAGTTGGAGGATCGTGAACGGACAGCTGTTCAAACATGTTAAAAGTAAGTACCCAGAGTTGAACGACGGAGATAATTGGAGAAAAGTAGTACCAACCTGTCAACGCAGCGAAATTTTACGCAAGGCTCACGATGAGCCTACCGCGGGTCATTTGGGCATTTTCAAGACGTACGGTCGAGTCGCGCAAAAATATTATTGGCCAAAAATGCAGACATACGTCGCGCGCTATGTTAATCGTTGTACGACTTGCGTTTCACATAAACCGGACCAAAAACGTCCCGGCGGATTGATGGCTCGCCATCCAATAGTCAATAAACCTTGGCAGATGATCTCCATTGATATAGTAGGCCCGTTACCACGCTCTAAGCAGGGCTATGTATACATTCTTTCTGTCTCTGATTACTTTACAAAGTTTACCCTTTTCTTTCCGTTACGAGCAGCTACTGCTGCCGCGGTTTTCCAAAGGATTGAGAACGATTTCATCTTGCTCTTTGGAGCACCTCAATATATTCTACTGGACAATGGTGTCCAGTTTCGTAGCAAAGAATTCCGCATCTTGGCGAATAATTATAAATCTAAAATCATCTTCAACGCATATTACCATGCGCAAGCAAATTCCGTTGAAAGGGTGAATAGGTTTTAAAAACCATGTTGGCCTCCTACGTTAAGGACAATCACCGTGACTGGGACACGTATCTATCTAAGGTCGCATGTGCAGCACGGACTGCCATTCATGAGGTTACCAGAATGTCCCTTTATTTTGCTAACTGGAAGGGAAATTCAGTTAGAAGGCAATGATTCTGAGGTTCCCGATGAGGAAGTATATGTGGGTAATGTCCAGATAGTTGGCCGCGATATTCTTTTACGTCGGGCACCCGCCTTTAAGCCCCTTTATGACGACATTGTGAAGCGATTGGAATCCGCTTATAGGGCCGCCAAGGCCTCTTATGATTTGAGGCGACGCCCTGCCCTTTTTGCTGTCGGTGACACTTGCTGCGTTCGGAAAGGTACCTCTGACAGCTCTGTTTCCTCGAAATCTTCATTCATCTCACTTTCACCCGCGCCGATGGCTATTATCGATCTCTTTCTGCGAATGATTTCGAGGAAAAAGAGCTGTCAGAGGTACCTTTCTGAACGCAGCTACTGTGTGGCGCCGGAATCATGTCCTCTCTGATGCAGCCAAGCATTTCAATGCAAAGCTTGCATCCAAGTTTGTAGACCCGTTTTATATCTCGAGAAAAGTCTCGCTGGCAACCTACGAGTTATCGGATCAGAGTGGAGCTTCTAAGGGCATTTGGCATGCAAAGGACTTGAAGCCCAGTCCAGTTGACAATTAATTCGTCTGTCTTTGACAATCCCAAGTCACAATGGTTTAACCACGAGTGACATCCTGTTGTACATAATTGTTTGTTAGCATAGGTTAGAATAGGATATGTTAGTTTAGGCTAGGTCGCCTTCAAGGCCTTCGAGACTCCTGCCGTTCGTGGCTACCTCTTTCTTTGATTGTTTGTTGCTGTGGGACCAACACAAGAGGCTGATCCCGTGACGCCTCGCGTGCCCTCTTCAACGGGTCATCGAGAGCTAGGTTGAGAACCATGGGGCTTCGTACCCTGTGTTCGATTGGTCCGTTGGTCGGAAGAGTTCAGAGGAATGACCTTCCCCCTGTTGTGACAAGCTCTTTCAAGAGCAACATGAATCCCAGGTGGGATATCTTCTCTTCTCTCTCATCTTTCTTCCTTCGTTCTATCCTCCCTTTACAGTGTGTCCGGCGACACCTGTCATTGCCCTCACCCGTTTTGCCTTTGGCACTTTTCCCCTTAAACCGTGTCATGGGGCCGGTGAGTGAGCTGGCAGTGGGTCCGGCCGTCTCGCTTATCCGTCACCCCATGGACGCGTGCCATGGTCGCTGGGCCATGGTCGGTATTTTTGTGGATATGGGCACCACCCTTCACGGGGTGGGGTGGCCCGTGTTTTGTTATATTTTTGAAACGTTTTGGAATTTTGGTCGGAGGTTGAATTGGACCCCTGGCGGAGTGCCGCTCCTGTAGGACAATAATTATCACATGTCGCCCGTTCCTCTGGTCCGGGGAGGGGATTTCTAGGCTTCACCAAACCGCCAGTGCCTGATTGGGGCTTTTCGTATTTTCCACCGGCGTACCCGGTCTTTCATATACCTCTTCTCTCTTCTCACTCTGTTGTTTGACACTATCCGTCTTGGCGTGGTTGGGATCCCGAGTAGTGACAGCTATCTCAATCCGCATAGTAAGTTAAGCTAATCTTCTAGCGACTTTCGCGGTCGCCCTGAGGATCAATTTATGAAATCGATCTCTAGTAAGGGGGGTGTAATATCACTTTTTTAACTTTCGTCGTTGACCTGATTTTTGTAAAGCCGGCCCTGTGCCCGGAGCTTGAAATCGGATTTATATGGGCGAACTTTGAAATGTTTGCGTTCTACGGAATTTCCCCGTAAGCACTTCCGTACAGCTCACGAATTGTTTATTTGTTTCGACATTCTGGCGTTAACGGCTACGAATTCGTGGAACATATGCGCCTTGCTTGGTCAAAACCTCGAGAAGGAAATAAATTTTGAGTGAACCCTTTGTCCTAAGTAAGCTTTAAAGCTCAATGTTTTTTTATAACAACGCCGGAATTTCTTAACAAGTCGTCCTTGTTATCCGATATGTTTGGGCCTCTCGAAAATTGAGTGTTAGCGTCGTCAGCTTTCCCATATGCTTTGGTCAACCGGGACTTCCCCGGGTTCTTTGAGCAACATTACACTTTATTGTGCAATGGTGAGACAGAAAATTGAGTCTGTTGCTGCAAGAAAGAAAAATTTTCCCGAGGTGGGGGAAAACGAATTTTGTGGTCATCGCGCGGCTATTGGATTTTTAAAAGGCAGTTCGACCCAAGTCTTGACAGCAGTTAGTTGGTTGTAACTCAAAAGTTTTCGGTAGCGCGGGTTAGGGGCGATATTGTGTTAGCCGGCTCAAATCATAGGCGAGGCATCTTTCCGTCGACTTCTGGCCCGGCATTTGTGGGAGAAGTAGTTTGCATCCGTTGCACATGAAGTTTAAGATGTCCTCATAAGCCTAAAGTGTTTTCTCGTATTTTTGGGAGAAGTTTTTCCACCCTTGCAAATTCTGTGAAGTCGTGCTTAAAATTGGAGCAACTTTTCGTCCGCCGCTGGCTGCCGCTTTCATTCTTGGGGTACAATCACCCTTTTTGGCCTCTTGGTTCCGAACGAGTTTCTGCACAACCCTTACGCTGGGGAAGTCTGCATTCCTGCCTTCGCTGCAGCTGGGAGCCGTGCCACTAAGCAAATACCAGGTTGGCCTTGTCACCGTCTGTGCCCCAAGCAAGATATGTTCTGGCTAGAAAGGTAGGAAACTGTACTTTCCCTTTAAACGCACCGCGGAAGTGTTGCAAATATATATAGTGTGCGTCGCATGTTGTGGAACTTTGCGCCGGCGAATTCATATCCCCTTATTTGTGTATAGTTGGGAAAAATATCCCTGTTATTTCTTTTCTTTGTGTACTAGTTTCTTGTTTTGTACCCTAGTAGGTAAGTTAATTTTTGCTGGTATCTCCTTTTGCATTCAGTGAGGGTGTAACATTTTTATGGCCGACTTGTGGCTTCGTTTGTGTGTGTTGGATTATTAAATATTAATATTGTCAGAATCAGTTTATTTATTTGATTTAATTCTGAAATCTGGGGTCCTCAACCCACACTGGCGAAGGCCGAGTGTAGTCAAATGTAAAGCCAAAACATGTCTCTTTTGCTGTGCAAGCCTTAAGCATATCGGCTTGAATTAGAGTTGTTTATACCTTTTAGCAGGGTGGCCATTAAGGTAAGCGATTTGATTTCACGGCCACGCCGTGTTTTTACCAGCCGGCCTGGAGGGAGCTTAGCGGACGGCGAAGAGGCAGTTTGCAGCAACCCCGGCGAATTTCTCATAGCTCCGTGAGGTTTCTCGCTTTGGGTTACGGAAGCAATTCTTCCAAAAGTTAGTGGCGCTCTGGGTAATATTTTGAGCAAAAGTATAGGGTAAGTGCCGTCGGTTCCGATTGCGCTTTCGAATCACGCCTTCTCGATTGAGCTAGACCGAGTGTAACAGGAACTCCTCCATCTGTTCCGACACATTTTAAGATCTGTGTTACAGCAAAGACCGGCAAACCCTTTACTTTTTTTCCGATCTTGTCTTTTAGTACGACCAATGTCGATTGAGTTAAATAATCATGTAACAGGTATTTTGCACTATGTGCCTTATTGTAGTTATTTCTTTGGTGTTCTTGTTCCCTCTCCATCATGTCTCTGATTTTCTTGTGGTCTGAGGTAGCTACAGATGTTCTTTCGTGGTTGGTAGTATATCCCTTTAGTTTCGACCCATTTGCAGTTTAGCAGGTGATTCTCCACATGGCAATGGCGTATTTCTATATATTAGCTCATCAGGGTTTGCCAAGACTCAGGCTTTTCGGATCCGTCGAGTCCGAATAAAACTTAGTCGGGCCCGTCGAGTTCCAGTCCGCGTTCGGGTGTTTGATATTTTATGTTCAAACATATCTGTATATATATATATATATAATTTTGTTTTGTTTTATCAATAATTCATTATTACAACAAACATATAATCATTAACCATTAATGATGAAAAGAAAATACAAAAGAAAATTATTTGTTTAAATTTTATTTGGAAGAACAAATAAGCAATGTACGCATAATACAAGTAAAAAATAAAAAACTGGAAAAAACACATTTAACTAATATAAAATAGTAAAGTTAAAGTATATCGCCAGCTTGACCGAGCGGTTAAGGCGTCAGGATGCGGTGCCACGGTACGGGGTTTAATCCCCACATCTATCTGGCAATTGGCGGGCGGCCCACCCATTCGCTTTAAAAATTGGGTACCGAAAACACAGTTGTGGAAGTAGGGAAAGTAAGGCAGTCGTCGAAGGTGTAATGCTAACTACATCACCCAGTACGCCGTTAACGTGTGCCAGGAAAGAGACATTTCGGCGACCCTGACTCGCCTTGTCTCAGGCCATGGTCCTACATGGAATGAAGTGCCCGAACTTTACTGAAAGTTAAAGTATATATAATATAATAAAGTAAAAACGTAAAAATCCATTCAACACAAGCACAATTTTACAAGTAGGTGCCTAATATTAAAAAAAAAATAAAAAACGTTGACGAAAAACCCTACTTAAGACCCAGGGCTTGATTGACTGTTGATCTCTATTTGATCCTATTCAGTGCCAGGTTTTTCCAATCTCCTATCTCTGCTCCTTCTAGGTGTATGTCTATACTCTCCATCCATCATTTTTTGGATCTTCCTTTTCTATTCCTGCCTTCCGGCTCTTCTATCCATGCTTTTCTGGTGCTTCTTTCAGTGTACATTCTTCTAACTGTCGATTCTTTGTATAGCCTTTGTAATTCCCCATTTGTTCTTTTTCTCCACTGTACCTCTTTTTGAACTCCACCGTACATAGTTCTAAAAATCCTTGTTTTCCAGGTCTCCAATTTCTCGCTGCCTTTCTGTCTGGTAACCCATACTTCCGCAGCATAGGTGACCACTGGTCATATTAAGATCTGGTACACTCGTTTATTCCAGTTGTTTCAACTGGATATTTAGCAGAATTGCAAAATTAACTCATAGCGGCCTTGCTAAACGCTGACCGTACGTTATAACATACGAGAGCGACCTAGTAAAGCAAGCATTCTTGCACTTTCAAATAGTGTAATTTAGTAGTAAGCAATATAAATGTATATAAAGACTGAGATTTAATAATAAAAACAATCAGCATGAAGTGTTTGATTCATTAAAATCGAAGTACTACCTTTCCAAGCCAATAATTTTGGAATGTGTGGCTGCACTCCAGGTAGTTACCAAATTATAACGTCTTCTGAGCGGCATGACTACCCTTGCCTTAAAGTACTGTAGCAAACAGCATTAAAATGCATATAATATAAGTATCTAAAAATTCATCGGATTTAAAATAATTGCAAATGTTAACTCAAATTGAGATATAAATTGCAAGCACCAGAACGCGATACATTACATATCCGGGAAATGAACAAACCCAAGCTCAAGTTTTTGATGCAATGTTGCAGATTTGAAACCGTTCGTATGAGAACCGCACAACTGCAAAAGTCGTAACAGATTCTTACACGCGTTTCTTGAAATAGAGAAATGTGTACCACACAAAACGTTTAATGGCGAAGAATACTTCGGGATTAACCGAATCACATTTTTCAAAATTAATTGGAGGGATAATTATTCAAGGAAGCTTAGTAGTCACGGGAACCTGGACTTGAGCTGTCTACAGTCCGCGATACGACTAATAATAATTAAACCTATGCCGCGCCACGCATAAAAATTAACTTTGTGCCTAAATTCTCTTTAACTATGTGATACGTACAAACCATCAACAACCGAACGAGGAAGAGGGCTAGCGGTTCCAAACATGCATCATCTTCATAATTTTTTTTTATTCTTAACCAAAATTCACGGCCGGGTGCGTAAATCACAGTTCTATCATTTTCGACACTAACGTCATATGACAGATTCTTTGTGTTTTAAAGTGTGGAAATTGCTGTTGCTGGGATAGAAGGTTTATCAGAGCCTGGTTGTTCAACGTACATTAGTATATTGTATGTTAAGAGCTGAAAGTGCATTCTTGCCGCTTGCGCATGAATATTGCTGGTTGAGACGAAGTCGAAACCAGCAATCATGCAAAAGCGACAAGCGCACTTTTAGCTCGAAATATACATACTATTTTTTCGACGACTGAGCATATTATTAAAGGAAAATATCAAATTTCGTTTTATTGCAAAAGTTAATTGACAATCAAGTTAACATTAGTCGCGCAGTCTATATGACATGTGACGCGATTATTTCCACAAATGACGGGCGTTGTCAAGGAAACATTCGGACGTGGCTACCTATTTTGTTCACGCGGAAACCCAAAACGCTCGGCGAGCGGCAAAAAGATGGAAACGCACGCTCAGCGGCAAATGTCAACTTTCTGTTGTCAAATGACAGTGAGAAAAATCTACTTTCGATGTCAGTCGTCGAAAAAATTATTTTCGCAATCCTATTAACATTCAAGAACTGATAATATACCATACCTCAATGTTGCGTACACCTCTGATTTATTGTGTCATTTAGCTTAAATAAGGTTAACAATTTAATGTCAATATGATAGATGTAAAAATGTTACCAATACGAAACTTGAAAATTACTAGATTCTAACATTAGTTCCGATTTTCACCACGTCCCAATCTAGTTTCTGTTAGAGACCCTGTATATTTAAGGTCACTATATCAATAAGGTACCGCCATTCCATTCCTCGCTTGAGAATGTGAGAAAATTGTGAGATAAGGATAACAAATACAAATTTCCCAAGTGCAATAGGGAAGACACTAGTTTTTGGGGATTTTCTTTTTGGTGTAATGGCACTTGTAAAGTGAGGAATCTGTTAGGTTATGTGTTTTTATCCCCAGTTGGAGAAAATTGTGCGACAAGGATAGATATAAAAAATCACTAATGGTGGTACCTTATTGATATAGTGACCTTATGTATATTAAGATTAGAGACAGGACATACAGATGATCAATGCGGATTGGTTGGAACCATTTTCTATGGCAGAAATGATTAATACCGTTTGACATTACTAATTTTTGCTGTAATGACAAGTGACATTTCCTTTGTGTGATAGATAAATCAGGTTTTTATGCGTTATTGTTCATAAATTTAACTTGAATGACTGGCTCTTTAGCAGTTGAATGTAATAAATTGTGTTTAGGTTTCGATAAAATGAGCCTTAGATATGAATATTGGTAGAAAGGTATGTTATTAAGAACTTAAAGTGTGAAAATCGTACAGATTATGCAAGAAAATTTTACTCCAGACTAGTTTTTAACTATACACAGGTAAAATCCCAATTGTGCACCTTGAAATTGTTCTCTTTGTAAGAGCAGCAGCAGCAATTTGAACTACCATTCTTGGAGCTAGTAATATAGGTGGGTACTTAGTACACACAAATATTAAACTACGATACACCATTCCCTTTGTACAGTTCTGAGAGTGAAACATATTCAGAAAATCAATATAAAAATGTTCAGCAAAGCATTTATTTGTTGCTCAGTATTTTAAAAATTCTTCACAAATAAGGTATTGGGAGATGAACGACAAATTTAAAACGAAACAGAAAAGCTATTACCATCCGAGTGAAATGACATTAAAAGGGACATAACCATTATTGAAGCTAAATGTCCATGGGACATATTTTATTACGTTTAACTTCTGGACTATTAATTATTATTGTAGGGTGAAAAGTTTTTCACTTATTACAGATTCTTTCAAAATCAAAGTAAAATTTTCTGAGATTACCTATGTGAATAAGCGAGTTTGCACTTCATCCAGTGTAGAAACTGTAATGAAATGTAAATGGGAAGTTAATAACTAGAAACAATCCGTAATATCCATCCTACTTTATAAAAGTCGATTTTTATTGATAATGAACAATTATTTTCATTATTTGACATTTCAGGTTAATGTCAGTTTGGAAATGGCAACATCTTGAAACATTTTTTTCAAAAACATATGAACCGTTCAATAGTTATTTTCCCAATAGGAGGCCATGTTAGGGTGATGAATTTCACCGTGTAAATATGCTGTCAGTCATTAACAAAAGTTAGGTTATACCCATTTTATACTAAATGATGATTTTATGTCAATATACAAAACGTGGTTGCCATATTTGGTTTTGGATTTAGGCCACTTTTATTATTAGTTAAGATAAATTTCATGAAAGACCACTTGCTGATTCTGAATACGTTTCATACTTTATTGAGTAGGCAAAATGGTGTAATGAAAGTTTTTTTTAATTGTAGTTATAAATTGTATACAAAAATATTTAAATATTACAATTTATATATTTTTTTCAGTATAAATAAGTAAAGCTTTTACAGGCCACTTTAGGACCATTGCTTAACAATTTGTCTCCATTGTCCCTTATCCATGATTTAATTTCTCCAGTCTTCCATTCCTTTCCTTGCTATGTCTTCCATTACTGTCTCCTTCCACCTATTCCTTGGCCATCATCTTCTTATAGTTTCTTGTGCTCTGACTTCCAATACTATCTTAGTAGCTCTTCCATGATAATCTCTGAAACTTCTTTGTGGCGTGAATTCATAATTCATATTCTTATATGGGTATTTCGCCACTCTGCAAATTAAAATATTAAATAACGAAAATATTAACAACGAACGTTTCGAAGGACAATCTGCCCTCGTTATCAACGAATAACAATTAAAACTAACAATAAACTTATCTTTTTTCACTGGAAGGAAAAACGACCAACCTCCAATGAATTTTTAGACATTGACGTTTGTTGATATCTGTACCTACTTCATCTCATCTTTAAGAATCGATAGCCAACTATTGTCTAAAAATATTGAGAAAGACGACACGCATTTTTCTTCGTTAAGTAAAATATATGCCGTTTCCTTAATTTTTCGCCTAGTTGACATCGATTCTTTAGACAAGATCTTTGTGTTGTCCCATTGTATTTTATGGTTTTCATCCCAAGCATGTTCTGCCAGCTTAGACTTATTGAATTGATACGTTTTCAACATATTTTTATGTTCTTTAACTCTAACTGCTAAAGGCCTGGATGTTTCACCGATATAATATTTCCCGCATTCACAGGGAATACTATATATACAATTCCTTGAATGTTGTTCTTCGTTGAACGGTTTAGTTTTTGTAAGAACTGACCGCAAAGTATTCATCGTTTTGAATACCGTCCTAACATTGAATCTATTTCCAATTCGTCTAATTTTGTCAGATATGCCTGGAATATATGGTATAGTTAGAGTATTATATTTTTGAGTGTCATTCCTTTGTATGTGTGTGGCATTGCTTCGTGTATTGAAAATGTTCCGAACAAGAGTCTCTGGATAGCCATTATCTTGTAAAACATTAATAATAAATTCTTTCTCTTTTTGAAAATGTTATCATTAGAGCAAACAACTTTGGCTCTGTCGTAGAGACTTTTTACAACGCCTGTCTTTATGTTTTTGTGATGGTTAGAATTAAAATGTAAGTACCTATTAGTATTGGTTTTCTTATGGTATACTGATGTTTCAAAAGTATTTATTGTGCGTGTGATTAGTGTATCAAGAAAGGGTAACTGATTGTTTTGCTCTGTTTCTAATGTGAATTTGATGGAGGTTTCTTTACTGTTAATATGTTCAAGAAATTTGTCCACCTCATCCATATCATGAGGCCAAATTACAAAAACATCATCGACATATCTCCACCAAACTACTGGTTTGTTGGTGTACGTGTAGACATGTTGTTGTTCAAAGTCTTCCATAAAAATGTTACTACCAATGGGAGATAAAGGTGAACCCATTGCCATCCCGAAATCTTGTTGGTAAAATTCATTGTTTAATTGAAAGTATGTCGTTTTAATGCATAGTGTTAAAAGTTCCATAATGGTACCAACGTTTAATGTTGTTCGTGTATGTAATGTGTTATCGTTTTGTAGCCTATGTTTAATGATGTTGAGTGTTTTGTCTACTGGAACATTAGTGAAGAGACTAACTACATCGAAACTAACCATTAAGTGTTGTGTGTTTATGTTTGCTTCTTTAAGTTTTTCAAGGAAATGGGGCGTGTTCTTTATATACGTGTCTGTATTTCCTGATATAGGAGTCAGTATCTTAAGTAAATATTTAGCTAAACTGTGACAAGGAGAACCTATAGAACTAACTATTGGCCTAAGTGGTACATTTGGTTTGTGTATCTTTGGTAATCCATAAAAATGTGGTGGTTTACTGTAGTGTGGTGTTAGCGTACGTCTTACAAAATCTGTAAATTGTTCTCTGTGTTTATAAAGTGTTCTGTATATTTTTGTTTCTATTGTATGTGTTGGATCTTTATTTAGTTTAGTGTATTGTCCCTCACTAATTAGTGTTAAAAGTTTTTCGTTGTATGTGGTTGTGTCAAGTACTACTGTGGCGTTGCCTTTGTCTGCAGGTAGAATTTTAATTGTGTTATCGGTTTTTAGTGTGTGTAGTGAATGTTTTTTTTGTTTGGATATATTTTGTCTGATTGTGTAAAGTCGTTCTAGTATGATTTTGTTTCTAATTCTGTATTCCTGTCTAATTTCTTCTGGAAGTTTTTGATAAGTTTCTTCTATAGCTGTAACTAAATCAAGTTTATTAATTCGTTTTGGCGCCACTGCGTAGTTGAGTTTTTTGCCAAGAACTAATTTGTCAGTGGCGTTTAGTTCTTTAGAAGACAGATTAACTACATTTTTATTTAAAAAAGTGTCTTTAGTGTATTTAGTTCAATTTTGTGTTTTTGTTGTATGAGGTGTTGGTAAATATACAGAACAGTATACAAACACAGAGAACAATTTACAGATTTTGTAAGACGTACGCTAACACCACACTACAGTAAACCACCACATTTTTATGGATTACCAAAGATACACAAACCAAATGTACCACTTAGGCCAATAGTTAGTTCTATAGGTTCTCCTTGTCACAGTTTAGCTAAATATTTACTTAAGATACTGACTCCTATATCAGGAAATACAGACACGTATATAAAAAACACGCCCCATTTCCTTGAAAAACTTAAAGAAGCAAACATAAACACACAGCACTTAATGGTTAGTTTCGATGTAGTTAGTCTCTTCACTAATGTTCCAGTAGACAAAACACTCAACATCATTAAACATAGGCTACAAAACGATAACACATTACATACACGAACAACATTAAACGTTGGTACCATTATGGAACTTTTAACACTATGCATTAAAACGACATACTTTCAACTAAACAATGAATGTTACCAACAAGATTTCGGGATGGCAATGGGTTCACCTTTATCTCCCATTGGTAGTAACATTTTTATGGAAGACTTTGAACAACAACATGTCTACACGTACACCAACAAACCAGTAGTTTGGTGGAGATATGTCGATGATGTTTTTGCAATTTGGCCTCATGATATGGATGAGGTGGACAAATTTCTTGAACATATTAACAGTAAAGAAACCTCCATCAAATTCACATTAGAAACAGAGCAAAACAATCAGTTACCCTTTCTTGATACACTAATCACACGCACAATAAATACTTTTGAAACATCAGTATACCCTAAGAAAACCAATACTAATAGGTACTTACATTTTAATTCTAACCATCACAAAAACATAAAGACAGGCGTTGTAAAAAGTCTCTACGACAGAGCCAAAGTTGTTTGCTCTAATGATAACATTTTCAAAAAAGAGAAAGAATTTATTATTAATGTTTTACAAGATAATGGCTATCCAGAGACTCTTGTTCGGAACATTTTCAATACACGAAGCAATGCCACACACATACAAAGGAATGACACTCAAAAATATAATACTCTAACTATACCATATATTCCAGGCATATCTGACAAAATTAGACGAATTGGAAATAGATTCAATGTTAGGACGGTATTCAAAACGATGAATACTTTGCGGTCAGTTCTTACAAAAACTAAACCGTTCAACGAAGAACAACATTCAAGGAATTGTATATATAGTATTCCCTGTGAATGCGGGAAATATTATATCGGTGAAACATCCAGGCCTTTAGCAGTTAGAGTTAAAGAACATAAAAATATGTTGAAAACGTATCAATTCAATAAGTCTAAGCTGGCAGAACATGCTTGGGATGAAAACCATAAAATACAATGGGACAACACAAAGATCTTGTCTAAAGAATCGATGTCAACTAGGCGAAAAATTAAGGAAACGGCATATATTTTACTTAACGAAGAAAAATGCGTGTCGTCCTTCTCAATATTTTTAGACAATAGTTGGCTATCGATTCTTAAAGATGAGATTAAGTAGGTACAGATATCAACAAACGTCAATGTCAAAAAATTCATTGGAGGTTGGTCGTTTTTCCTTCCAGTGAAAAAAGATAAGTTTATTGTTAGTTTTAATTGTTATTCGTTGATAACGAGGGCAGATTGTCCTTCGAAACGTTCGTTGTTAATATTTTCGTTATTTAATATTTTAATTTGCAGAGTGGCGAAATACCCATATAAGAATATGAATTAGCTCTTCCATCTGGCATTCTCCATATATGCCCAAACCATCTTAAGCTTTGAGCTTTAATGAAGTCTACTATACTTGGCTCCCCATACTTCTCTTGTACCTCTTCGTTTGTAAATCTTCTCCAACCATCTTCCGTCCGAGACCCTCCAAATATTTTTTCGCAGCATTTTTCTCTCCCACCTTTTTATCATGTCTTGATTTGCCACATTCATCGTCCATGTTTCACATGCATACATAGCAGTGGGTCGAATAACAGTCTTATAAGTCGTAGTTTTGCATTTCGCCACATTTGTTTTGAGGACATTAAATTATTTAACTCCGCACATTTCCATGCTTCTATTAACCTTTTAATTTCTTGTGTGTAATTTAAGTTTTCAGAGATTAATGTTCCTCAGAAAGTAAACCCGTTAACTCTTTCTATTCTCAAATCTTAATATTACGGCATTATTATTGATTTCTTCAATTTTTCAATTACTTCTTTGTTGAAGTTGCTGAATATTAACCAGTGGAAGTTGAAAAATGTATTTTTTTAAATATGGCCACGGAAAAAATCGCAGGGAGTTAAGTCACAAGACCTCGGGGGCCACACTGTAGGCATGTTTTGACTAATAACTCTGTTTTCGTAAAACTCTCCAAGTAAGTTTACATTTTCTTGTGTTGTGTGAAGTCTTGTCTCATCTTATTGAAAGTAACCCCTTTGTAGGCATGTAACTCTTCAAAAACAAACGACGACAAAATTTCAGTACGATATTGTTGTGCATTTAGCGAACCAAAAAATTTGAATTATTAATATAAGATTTAATCATTTTGCTGCACTTAATTACCTTAAATATATAGAACCTATAACTCTTCTTCCACGCGCATTCTTTAGTAGTCTAGCCAACGTAAAGTACTCATTTTTCGAGTGATAATTCCAAATCTGTCGTTGTAAATCTTTCCGAAATGCAAAATGTTTATAGTCTGTATCATTTTTAGGTCGTGGGCTAAAAGGTTTAATTTCAAAAGTGTCCCGCCCAATAATATTTCTAATAGTTCTTTCAGATACCTAAAACAGTACAAATCCCAAAATTAAACCAACAGTTAAGTTTTATGCATAAATAATGTCACTAAGCTGGACAAAGATTTCAGTTTCACTGAGGTCTGGCCTGTCGGCTTTATAATGCCTGTAGGCTTTTGTAATTTGTAGTTTGGTGTCATCTTTAATGACTTTTGGCATATTTGATTTAGTATTACAATTTGTTGACAGATAGGTATCCATGACGCCGATGTCCATAAATAGTATGCCTAGTGGCAAACAAAGTATGAAAGCACTGGCAACATTGCACGTTTAACCTCAAAATATCAAATTAGACACTTTCGTGAGCCTCCTGTACATAACAGCTGATTCTGACAAAGTGTCAGAAAGAGATTCTAGGGAGTTTTAATTTTATTAAACATAAAAACAAAATTCCATCTACCTATCGGGAAAATAACTATTGAACGGTTTATAACAATTAATCCAATTATCCTTGGAAACTGGTTCCACTTGTCCCATCTCTTATCTTACTTTTTATACAGGGTCTCTAGTTTCTGTTACAGTGGCTATATAAGGACAGTGTGGTCAATTTTGGTCATGTTTCTGATTGGTTGTTTTAAAATCCGCCATTAAGAGTCGTTTTAAGAAATTACACATAGTCACACAAAATTGCTTCTAAGTCCTTTATTATTGAAAGTAGCCCCAATATGAAGTGGAATGAAATAATCATCATAAAATTCTGCAGTGTTCTGTCTAAGCGAATGCCGAATTTTCGTTTGCATAAGTAAATGTCAACGAGTTAAAGTAAAATACTTTTTGCGAAAATTGCGCATTAGCCCAAATCAAAAGCTATAATATACTATATAAATGTCTTAATGACACAGATTATTGCATCAAATTAAAGAGAATTTATGAGTTATCTAACACTGAATATTATATTCCTCTAAATTAACTGGTGGTATAAATAGAACGGTTTGATTATGAATATAAAAAAATCAGTTTTTGTTAAGCTTTTGTACGTAGTCTCTGTGTCGACCAATGCAAAATGTTGTAAATTCTGGTTTTTTATGTACAAAAACACAATAAAGAAGATAACAAAGGATACATTGACTTATATTCCGATATTAGGTTGCTCGTTAACGAGGATCTTTAATCGCTGACAGCATTTTCAATGCAATTTATTTTTGTTTGGAAAGGTTTCTAAAGCGACGCCCAGCGTGACGTCAGCACTTAGCCTGTCTATTGTCAAATCATTTCAATTTTTCATCCTTAATTTAAACAGAGATCCGGCAACAATGTACCTATTCAAAAAATATAACCTTAAACTGAAAACAACCTAACCTAACACAAAAAGTGTCAATTTCCATTAGGGAGTTTAGTTGCCACATAGGTACTGCCAACAAAATTACTAGATGGTCATAGCCTCACCTGACCCAAAAAGATCGTGAACGGATTATACTAATAACACTACCTGAGCGCGCAATTCAAATCTTGCGAAAATTATATTCGAGGAAGGCCTACGACCAATAATGTAACTCGCAAGTAGGTACCAAATTGTCACTCGGAACCTGCAAGCTTGTGAGTGAATTTCGCAAGGGGCAAGGTGGTGGTCAGCGGCGAGTCTCAATGTACTGAACATGTTGATTGAATCATGCATTGCATAACTTTCTAATAATCATCTTATTGAATAGGTAGATATATTAATGTATATATTATATTTTGTTACAGCCTTTCGTGATCCATTGGTATTAATGTTTTGAGTTTATGGTAACAACAAACTACCTACATACTTTCTTATTTTTCTCATCTTCTACGTTTCGAAAGACTAGGCTTTCATTCTCAAAAAGATTAAGACATAAAAACAGAAATAGAATCATCAAAAATACTCCATAAACAAACAATATATAAATATATATGGATGAATCTATATATATCCTTATTGTGTAAGTAACATATTTTTTTTAATTAAAATTTAGACTGGGATTATTATTGTTATCTATAGTGTTAAAAGTGATTAGCTCCACTTTGTGTGCCCAATTTATGTTATGTTATATTATAATTGAATTTTAATTAATTTCATTGCCCTATTTATGTATTTTGGATATTCAAAATAATTTTCTGCTAGCCCCAGTAGATACACTTGACTGAAAATCAGATCGGATTCTTTTTAATCTAGATTGCTTATATTCTGAAATTTGATGTTCCTATATTATTATGGCAACTCAAAACTTCTGTCAACTGACACTGCAAACTAGTTTTGAAAATTCAATTACAAATACTTCATCGTTACATTTGTCACACGACAATCTCAAATAGTAAGTACTTCCTTAATTAATACTAACAGTGCCACCAACATAAACAGTGCCAAGCGAATCACAGGCCGGCCAAAATTTCTTGTCCAACACAGAATGTGTCAAAAGTCGGTGTCTGAGTTTGTAGGGGCCGCAACTGTACCTTAGTCCTACTTAGAATTTTGTCGAGACTAAGGAGTTCCAAACCTAGCAAGGGATCTTTTACATGCTACACATCGTAGTAGCATGGGATCCACGACTTTACATCACTTCCGAATGATGGCATTTTGTAGAGGTTTTCATCCGCATTTTTAAATTTTTAAAAACCTTACCGGGATCGGGGATCGAACTCTCGACCCTTAGATCAGTAGCCAGAATGCTTACCACTAAGCTATGGAGTCCGGCAATTTGTATGTAACTTTAACCCTTTTATTATTACAAACTTATAAAAGGGTTTATTTCTTAATTTCAAATTTTACAAAATTGCATTACATCGTTTTGGTTCCTCCTTAGCGATGTGGGCTTATTTTTTTCAGTCCAACACACCATTAACGCTTTATTATTTGATTAATACCTACTATGTTAAATAGTATATTTCGAAAAAGTATTTGTAATTAACTTCCAATTTCATTTCAGATATTAAATAAAGTTAAAATCCTACTTTTTCTCAATTAGCTTCATTTAATTAAATTATAAATTCTATTTCCTTTCTTTTCTAAATTAATGATTTTGATATCCATTTCACATCTAAATTCATCTTTATAATTTTTAATACTGTATTCTTTTAATCTTATTAATCTGATTTTTATACCCCTGTACCAATATCATAACAATACATTATATATTACCAATTGAACTACTTCAACAACATTTTACTGAGAAGTTTGCTGCCACTGTCAACGTAAGGGCTTGTTCCATATATATAATACACATATATTGCTAGTAGGGCCTGGAAACGTCAGAAAACATTACGGCGCCGACATAGTCTCACTTAGAGTATAAAGCGTCTCGTGCGCATGCGTGAGAATTCGAACTCCGCCTTTAGAAGCGAATTTTAAACTTGACCACTTCCCCATTGGCCGGACGACGCCGCCGCGCTTGCACACAGCTCACCATTATACATTGAAGAGTTGGTTGTCTGTCTCACTTCCTTGGTGAGTTTCCCACTCATAGCCGCTAGCAATATAGTAAGTATTAGATATATGGCTTGTTCTCTGCTTTCCGGCTGTCAATCGCGGCGTGCGCTATTTCAAATACTAATCGAGTGGGGTTTGGAGTTTTTATACGCAAAGAAGTATTTACATCAATAAGATATTTCCGGTGCTGTAGGATTTTGGGGCCCCTAAAGAGCAATTTTTAATTACATTTAAATAATACATGGATTACACATTAATTGCGAGGCGGGGGACGCGGGGCCAAAATGTGCATGTGTAAACGCCCTCAGGGCCGGCATCTTTATGTTTTCTCGTGTGTTGCTCTTACTTCTAAAGACAATAAATAGCAGAAATTCTAAAATGATAAGTAGAAAAATCGTTTTTGTTCATGTCAAATACTCCCAAAATATTTAATTTAGATTTAATGCCAGTGTAGATTAACTTAAAAAGAATTTAATTAAAAGGATTCACAATTTTAGATGCCAATTAGTATTATATATATTTTTTACGTTTAATCCCCAGGATGAAGTTTATTCCCGAGACAAGGTCGAGGGAAGAATCACATGTGGGATTTAATGACATCTTAATACCAGCTTTTTAAGTTATCAAAATGTAGATAGTAGTGATGGTGACGAAACATACTTGGTAACTTAGCAATTTATTAGCACTGGGAGAGGGTAGAGGTGTCCCAATGTCACATGGTGCGTGGGAAAAGTATTCCCGGTAGGTGATGTTTAGTTGTGTGAAGGGCCTGACAAAATTTCAGGTATGTACTTTTAAATTGGGTTATTATATTTGACGTTTGACAAGTATTTTTAGCTAGAAGTGTATTTCTGAAACGTAAAAAAATGTAACCCAATTTAAAATTATTTACCCTACATTGTGCCAGGTTAGTTTTACATAACCCAACATCAACTACTGGGAATACTTTTCCCAAAGACAATGAGCATTTGCGACACCTATACTAAGGTCTTTTTCCATGACCACAAGTAGAAATCAGTTTCTAGGTTATAAATATTGTTGCAGAAATATCCCTTGAGATTAAAAGTGGGACTTAAGTCCCTCAAGAGGACGCTATTGAAAATAATTTTTCAAAATGCCCAACTAATTCATTGAATAAAACATAATTAAATAAAACTAAATTTACCATCACATTATGTAGACACAACAAGGCCCACAGTTGAAATTCTGTAATTATTGTTGTCTCAAGTCTTCTTAATTTTTTGCACTTTTTAAAAAATACCTCAGAAAACGTAACTTGTAAATTGATAAAACCAGGTTATTATGCTGAAGGGAGTTGGAACTTGTTGAAGGTAAGAAAGTTTGGAGAGTGATTTGTAAACGGGATAACCAGGCCTAACTACCACTTAAAAAATTTGCAGCCTATGTCAATTCACAGATGAACACAGCGTTTGAGATTCTATTAAAAATTAAGTATCATACACTAGCTATAAAAACAAAATATTGGTGTCATGTTTTACTTATTTTAGGCGAACTGGCGACCTAGTAAATTATTTTCGACGTTCTTAAAATTATTGCCTCCGCACCCACTAATTCCCATAACAAAAATATTAATCTACAGACACCAGCACAAATATGGTATATAATTACAGCACGCTATATTTACCTACTTTATTCACCGGCAAATGTTTTGAAACCCTAGCAACACGCCATTACGGTGATAATGCAATAACCTGTAACGGTAATTTAAGTGTTTATTTGTGCAAAACAGGTGGTAAATAACTTACACGCACAGCACTAAACACTAACAAAGGCACTAAGCCACCTGTCTATTACTAAAAGCTCAACTATAATCGATAACTGCAGCCAAAGCGCAGTTATAATATGTAAGCATGTTCACATCGCTACTTTACCTACTTTACCCGACATCACAAACCCGTCACGTCAGACAGCTAAGGCCTGGTTTTTAAAACTAGTATTGAGCGTTGTCAGTTATTTATTTTGTCTGTTGTCGTCCGAGGTCCGGTGTGTTGCTCATATTGTTTCCTGTGTTGCTCGAGCTCGCAAGCAACACAACTGATGCCGGGCCTGAACGCCCTAGTGGTGTTGCATTTTAGTTTAAAGCCTGCAGGCCCGGACGGCTCAAGGGCCCGGGATGCGATCGCATCCCGGCATCCCTAGCCAGTCCGCCCCTGGTTTTAGATGGTGTTTTATCCACGCAAGAATGTTTAAACGCGAGAACGCAGTTCCAGCGTTTAATTTTCTTAAGTGGTTAAAACGCAACTAAAACACGAATGCAATACAACGTTTTATCCAACAACTCAATAAATAGCTAAAAAACATACTTAATACAAGGCGTATCATTTAAAAAAATTAAAGGTGTTAAAGAGATTGAGCTGTGAGATCGTAACACAGGGAAGCACCGTTCTGTTGAAATTATAAATTATCTGAGAAAAGAAATAATTTAAAAGGCCCAAACTTGAATTTTAATTTTGGATTTTGATATAGTCTAAGGTAGACTACTATATTATTTATACGGTTTATAAAGTTCTCCGCAGCTAATGACGTCATTACTGCAAAACAAACAACTTAAAAACATGAATATCAAAGGAGGCGCGCTTTTTAAAAACAAAACCGAGGAGTTCGACTACTTTCACAAATTGATCATTGAGATTTTATGGAATTTATAAATGTATTTACGCTAAGATTCTATTTGTAGTACACAGTTATTCACTTTGCAGATCTCAATAGTCTACTGTGGTCTACTGTGCAACTGAATGCAGCAGTGCAACCAATGAGAACAGTATCGAAACCCCGGGGTAGCTCTGCATAAAATCATGACCTCGAAAGTGTGGATCTGGATGTGTGCCCACACAAGTGACAGTCCCATTTTATGTGCATTATGGTGCTTCTGCAATTATAAACCTATTATTGTCCATTAGTCACCTCGGAAGGTCATCACGAGTGTTGACAGTTTCCCGAAAGTGACAACTAGGGGCAAACAATCTATACAATTGGTACTTATTTATCACATTCTGAGATTATGTGATTGTGCGACTTCTCGCAGTTGGGTCAGATAGTGTAGTTTTCGCGATATTTTATGCTACTTCGATAACTGCGTAAACAGTTTTACTGGAAAATAAAGGATAGTGGTATAAAATGTGCATGAAATGGTGACGGAATTTGTGTTGCTCATACTGTTCTTAACGACGTAATATTGAAGGTTAATTGTTTGACAGTACTCCATCCCTTTAATTACTGATTTCCTAATAAATGCAGTTTTAAAGTGATTCTTTGTTGTGTCGGGCAAGTTCACATTTCCCACTCAATTTCTGTTTATGCTTGTGGATGTCAACATTTTTAATGTGGAACTTCCACACCACATATAGAACCAAGTAAATATGATTCATGATCATCTTCTGGTGTGTAAAGAAAAATAAAAATAGTTATTTAGCCATATTTATACAGCAGATACGAACTAATGGCAATATCTTGTAGGCTGTTTCGTTCTTACAGTAGGAACAACCGTGCCAAATAATAGTGTAGGTAATGTAATAGTAGTACTTAATAATGGCCGTCTCAGTACCACAGTTGATAATTTGTCAACTTTCCATAATATTATGCCTCTTGAGACATGCGACCTCTGATATTTTGGTTTTACCTTTAGTAAGTTCTATGCTACGAATGTAAGACGTTGGACTAAGTGTGTATTGATTTATAGGATGGTCGTTTCATAGCAGAAGAATTTCGTGATGTGCCTTCAACGTTTGGGAATTCGTTACCATATGAAGGTATAGAATTATTTATTTCTGTATTAAAAATGGGGTTCCTAGAATTGTTACATGTGTTAACAGAATGGAGATATTGTCTATTTGTTTATGAAGTTGACCCCTTATGAAAACTAGTTTGAATTAGTATTAGATACCAAAATGATGTTTTGAATTTGGCAGTTTTCGTTAGCTGGTTTTCTATATTATCCAACACTATAAAGTTTTCACATTAAAATGTCGGTTATTCCAATTTAAATTTTAATTTTGCAGGTAATATAACCATAATGCAACATTTAAAAGTTTGCAACGCAGGTATTTGTTAACAATTTTGACTTCAACCTAACCTGCAAACTATAACGAATGACAATTTAAGATATGACAAGTTTTGTCTTTCTCTAAATTGTGATTGTTATGCTGGCGCCACTAGGGTGCCTTGATGTCCATTTGACGTATTAGCCCTTTACCAGGGTACGGACAGATCGTTGCCCTCTCTCAATCTAAACTACTTTAGAGTGAGAGGGGACAACTGGTAAAGGACAAATACGTCAAATTGACATCAAGGCACGCTAGGTGCCACATACGAATGTATGTTTTTGGCAGTTTTTAGTTTTGTAACTTGGCAACACTAAAAACGTCAACTTTTAAATTTTAAAGTAAATAATCAGTGAAGTGTTCAGTTGCAATTTATTTTTCAAGTCTTAGCAATAATATTAGAAACAGACTTACTTTACCAGCAAGAGAAATAGTAAAATACTACTGCATTTTATATGTAAATATATTTTTGACAATTAACCATTTCATAACCTATAACTTAATATTAGTAACCTTTTTTCACGAGGTTTGAAGAATATTACAAAAAAAAAAATGAATTTGTAAGTAGACACGAAATTTTTATGAACTTACACATTGACAGTTGCACGAGTTTAGTAAACATTGCTAACTAGATTATTATTTTTCAGGTTTTGTGTTGGGTATATTTATTCATAACAAGCAATTTAGTTCTTGTTTAGTTCACTGAAAGCAGCCCGGAAATGGCAGGTTAACCCTGTGATACTAGCAAAGAGATTTATTATCTTTAAAATTAATACTTTTTTTGAAAAAAATGTCATATAGACAGGGACATTAATAATTTAAATTGAGCACATATTTGAGAGGTCACTATTTTTTTAAATAAACATTCGAATTGTTCGATGTTATTGGATAGATTTTTATCTTTTGCTCTTAAAGTTTATATGGGGCGTTTCCGAATAAAAAAAGGTTTGTCTGAAATTGTATTTTATGAGAGTTACACCTCTGAGAAAAGTAATAGAAAAATAAAAAACTAATAGCAAAGGTAGAGTGGTTACGGGATAAGTAAAGTAAGTACAGCGGAGCTCGGATATAGCAAACTCGAAGAGGAATTTAAAAAGGTTCGTTATCAGCGACCGTTCGCAATAAAAGTCAAAATTAAAAAACAAGTATTTTTCACTTTAGATACTTGTTTGCCATTCCTATTATTTTTTGCTTATTTTTGTTAATTGTAGTGACGGTTGATTTTGCCACTTCAGATTCGTGGATCAATTTTTTTCCAGTTTAATAATAATTTTTATCTACGACCACTACTAAAAGTAGGCCTTTTAGTGCTAGCTTGTTTCACTAAAAGTGATGTTTTATAGTTTACCGTGGTTAAAGAAATCAGCTGTTCACTTTTAGCACATGTGCTAAAAGTGAAATGAGGTTATAAAACTACAATTTCGAAGTTGTAAAGTTATTCTAGTTGCTTCTTGCGTTACAGGTAAAGTGTTTTTGAAATAATTAAAGCGTTATGTAATGAATACACTCAGATGTAGAGTATTAATAATTACATTTCGTAACTGACCTTGACAGTACTGGCTTCACAGTCGCCCGCGCGAATGGCCTACTGTTTATTATGGCATAAATTAGAAGTGTCGTAGATGCAAACCTTTGTTAAATCGATATTTATGGATTAATAACAGTAAAATTAAGGTCGTAGATAAAATATTGTATGCAACGCGTGTTAAAAGTCGTTTATGCACGAGACATGTTATGAAACTCAGCCTTCGGCTTCGTTTCATAATTTCATGTCTCTTGCATAAAAGTCAACTTTTAGCACTTGTTGCATAAATAGCTATTATCTGTTTTCATTAGAAAAAGCATACTTTTTTCATTAATTTGAGTTAGGAAATGAAGTTAATTTCTAAACAAGTTTAAAAAGTAAAGATTGTACTAGGATAAATAATTACTGTTTGCACTAGGGTTACTTTTCCTACTAGGGGGGAAAAGTAAATATTGTCAGTAAAGTTTTTAAAATTTTCTTTTCGGAAATAGATAAAATCTTGCATGTGGCTTGTAGAAAAATGCACAATTTGTCATAGTTCTCGCGTAAGGAAATGATGCCTTTTTCCCACTAGTAACATTAATAGCTATTAAGTTTTCTTCAAGTGTAAGTACTGTTTTGCGAGCACCGTGATGCGGAATTCCGCTATTCAATTGTTAAATAAATTGTCTTTTATATTCTTATTATTATGTTTCAACATTTGCACTGCATGCAAAGATCTAATTTATGAAGTAGCTACCAAATTCTGGGGGGAATCATGAACCATCTGTTGTTTGTTCCACGTGGTCAATGACTAAGCATATTATAACCGAACGCTTTGTTAACTTTTCCTCATAAATTTGTTCGTTATACTTGAGGCTTTACTATAAATGTGTTTTCGGAGGAGGAGTATTTTACTTTCTCCTGAAGATTTGTTTTCCAAATATTTCTGTTACGTTGGCGTTTTCTATTGCTTTTACAATGATTCAAATATCTGCATGTATCGGTATTGGTTTTAGGTTACAGTATCCTCATCTTGTTTTGGGATTCCGCATTTTGCAGCATTTTTTCAATATTATTATATATACCTTGAAGAATAATGACTAGATTGTTGCCTTGTTGGAGCTCTTTTTCCATGTTGAATATGCGTGATTTGTGCTTGTTGAGTCATACTATGCCTTTAACATTTCTATACAGTGAATTTATTATAAGGCGCAATGTGATTTCTACGGATACGCCATGCCCATACCATGTGTAAATTCGTTTATTTTAAAATGCAATATAGGAACATTACTGAGTATTTAAAAAAATTATGTATTCTATGAAAGAAGGAATTTATTGATCAAATGAAGCAAAGACTTCAGTTACATTGCATTTTAAAATAAACCCATTTACAGATTGTGTGTGGACGTTGCATATCCTTAGAAACTAATAGGCAAACACTCAAAATCTTATGGAAACCATGGTGTAAAGAATACAAGGTGAAACTATATTTGTTTATAACAGCTGTCTTTTAGGTATATTCAATATATTTTAGGAAAATTAGTCAGCTAATTATCTTATAATAATATATTTGACGTTTCGTTAGCTCAGCTGACTTCTTCAGAAAATACACATTACGTTGAATACAATAGACTAAAAGGAAAATGAGATTAAGGTTAGATCACTTGAACAATGTATATTTACTCTTACCTTATGTAATGTCGATTGAAATTTTGAGATTGTAAAGTTGTACAATGTTTTAAGGTTAATAATAATTCTTACAATATAACTTGAAAAGAATATTTAAAAAGATTTCGTAGATATAAAATGTCAGATGTCAAAATTTGATATCAAATTTTTCTTATTTTAAAGGTATAACTTGATACAAAAATTTTATTGTAAAAGATATCTTGATATTAAGTGTAATTTAAATTATATAGTTTTTTTTTTCTTTGTTATTTATAGAAGAAAATTTAGAGAAGATTATAGTAAATGGAATGAAGATTTTCTATGTCGGTTTTGTAATTAATAGAATTTGTATTTTTTTTTATTTCAATCATTTCATATATAAAGCGTTTTTGTAAAATATTTTCTTTTTGCAATATTTTAGGTGAGTTAAAATCAAAATTATGATAATTATCAACTGCATGATCAGAGAGGGCAGTATTTGGTTTGTTTGGGTTTAAAAATTTTTATTTGTCGAGATTTTTGAAATAAAAAAGACGTTATTATATTTTGTGGGATTTTAGTTTCTAGAAATGTTTTACAATTAAGAACTTTTTGTTTTAAATAATTAAGATTACTGTAAGAATCATTTAAAATTAATGACAGTATTTTCATTGTGAAATTATATTCAATATTTATAAATATTTGAGTATTTTGTGTATTATTAAATTGAATGTTATTAAAATTTTTCTGAAGAAATTTAGGTGTTAATTGTAGTTGTTTGCATTGTTTAAGAAAATCTATCCTTTCACTCACCTTTACAATAGAAAAGCTAATTTTATTTAAATTACGGAAACAATTTTCAAATTTGATGCCATAATTGGTTTTAACCTCTTCGTAAAATTTCTTGTTTATCGAAATCGGCCAGTGTTTCATTATTAATTACTTGTAGCAAATACTAGTTTATCTCTTCAATTGTGTTGAATCAATTTCTTTATGATTTCAGTATTAAAATTATGTTTGTTTATAACAGCTGTCTTGTACCTAACTTACATAAAATCAACTACCCTTTACGACCAATAGTAGCTTCATATATGAGCCCATTATATAAATTATCCAAATATTTTTCAAATATTCTAATTAATGTTACCCAAAAAAACCAATATAGTAAAAGGACTCATGGACGTTTAAAAAATTTATTGATACAATAACAATTTCAAAAGATCATGTTTTATTCTCCTTAGATGTTGTATCACTTTATACAAACATTCCAATAACTTTAGCAATTAAAACCGTAGAACAATTTTGGTGTCAAATAGAAAAATTTACCAATATTCCTAAACATGAATTTATAAAAGTAGTTGAATATATTTTACAATCTTACGTATTTTTCTTTTAATTATCAAACATACAAACAGAATTTTGGCGTTGCAATGGGTCAGCCTTTATCTAGTACTATTGCAGATTTGGTATTACAAAAAATTGAATCTGAAATTTTAATTAACTTAAACGAAATTAGTTTTTATAAACGATTTGTAGATGACATAATTATTTGTACTAATAAAATCCAAATAAACAAAATTTTTAAAACATTTAATAACTACCACCCAAGATTAAAATTCACAATTGAAAATGAAAATATAAATAAATCTATAAATTTTCTTGATCTAACTTTAATAAGAACAGAAAATAATAATATTGAAACGAATTGGTATAGAAAAGAAACTAAAACTGATAGATACTTAAACTATAATTCTCATAAAATATAAAAGAAGTGTAATTAATAGCTTAATTGACCATGCAATTTTATTATCTTCATATAAATTTCATATTGATAATATTATAAAAATTAAGAAAATATTATTAAAAAATAATTATCCTATTGACTTCATTAACACCAACATTAAGAAAAGAATAAATAAAATTGAAAATAATAACAAATAATAATGCAACTATCAATTTATACCCTAACTGCTTAGGACAAGAATTTAATAACAATCAAAACATTAAAAATCCATTTTACATTTCCATCCCATACATACCAAAACTATCACGTTTAAGTAAAATATTAACAAACAAAAATAATATTTCTTCTAAAAATTACAATACATTAGGAAATCAATTTTTTAACAATCTAAAATTCAATCTGAATCAAATATTGTTTACCAAATTAATTGTAATAATTGCAGGACATAGGACAAACAAAACAAAATCTAAAAAAAAGATTAACAACATAAAAATTCTATAAAAACAAAAATTTTAAACCCAAACAAACCAAATACTGCCCTCTCTGATCATGTGCAGTTGATAATTATCATAATTTTAATTTTAACTCGCCTAAAATATTGCAAAAAGAAAATATTTTACAAAAACGCCTTATATATGAAATGATTGAAATAAAAAAAATACAAATTCTATTAATTACAAAACCGACATAGAAAATCTTCATTCCATTTACTATAATCTTCTCTAAATTTTCTTCTATAAATAACAAAGAAAAAAAAACTATATAATTTAAATTACACTTAATATCAAGATATCTTTTACAATAAAATTTTTGTATCAAGTTATACCTTTAAAATAAGAAAATTTTGATATCAAATTTTGACATCTGACATTATATATCTACGAAATCTTTTTAAATATTCTTTTCAAGTTATATTGTAAGAATTATTATTAACCTTAGAACATTGTACAACTTTACAATCTCAAAATTTCAATCGACATTACATAAGGTAAGAGTAAATATACATTGTTCAAGTGATCTAACCTTAATCTCATTTTCCTTTTAGTCTATTGTATTCAACATAATGTGTATTTTCTGTGGAAGTCAGCTGAGCTGACGAAACATCAAATATAGTATTATAAGAAGATAATTAGCTGACTAATTTTCCTAAAATATATTGAACAAGGTGAAACGTTCTGGAGATGCGCAGTCGTTCAGAAAGTAGAGGGGAGATGTCAACCAATCTCCAATGCCCCTAGTCAAGAAATCCATCATGGTACAACCATGGCCACAATCGTATATTGTTGCTGGCACTGTCAGTCGGTGTCAAATTCGAGGTTAGCAGGTTAGGTTTTTCATCAGTCTGACACCAACTGACGCAAAACCTAACCTCGAATTTGACATGGACAGCGTCTTCAACAATACACTTCAGTACTACCATTCGTGTCCCTTGTGGGCGCACTTCTTATTGGTTGAATTTGAGGTCCGCCCACAATGCATCAATTCTGTGGAACGTTACACGTTGTATTCTATGCACCATGATGGAAACTACCATATATTGCACATTAATAGTTATTTAACAAACAAGTATGTTTAAAACACTGCTGTGATTTGGTCATGAGTATATCGTTGCTTTTTTGCTGTGTAAGTTTTTCGTAGCTACCAATGATGACAGCGTGGCTGTCGAAATACGTATTTAGCAGTTGTTAAATATTTGTGTGGTGAATTTGGGAAACAAGTATGTTAATGAGAGCGATTAATAATCGAGACATTTTAACGTGCTTGCACGTTAATTGTAGTGATTATTAATCGCCGATTAACATACGAGTTTGTTACAATATTTTTCCGTTGATCGTATTATTAATTTGAAGAAAATCTAATTTTATTCCATGAAAAGAATTTGACACTTAGGGCCGGTTGCAGAAAGCAACGTTAAGTCTGGTGTTAGCTAACGCGACGTCAAAGTGAACAAAAACGAATCAAATCTCAAATGTTTATGGTAACTAATACATTAGTAAACAAAATTTGATGTGATTCTGTTCACTTTGACGTGACGTTAGCTAACACCAAACTTAACATTGCTTTCTGCAACCGGCCCTTAAAGTTTTGACAATTTAATGGTACCGGGTGACCATAAATGGTTGTGATTTTTTTTCTTAGGTTGCACTGTCTATGTGGTTGGTACTGTAAGTCTATGTCAAATTCAAGGTTAGCAGGTGTCAGTATGTGTCAAAACTGACGCAAAACCTAACCTGCTAACCTCGAATTTGACATAGACTTACAATGCCACCAACATAAACAGATTTTTAAAATGCTTCATTAATAAAAAAATCATTCATTAATATGGGTCATTAATAGACGAATCTCTATACATTATTGAAACCCATAAATAAACGATCAACAAAAAAATAAATTCACACTTTATTTCAAGTGGGGTTGGCTATGGAAATGTCCCCATTTTAGCTGTTAAATTGTGAGTGTTTGGTTCGAAATGACTTAAAATGTCATATTTCATTTCTATTACTTTTTGGTTACAATGTATGTCACAATATCTGCAAATGCAGTGTTGTCATAATTCCATAATACATACCGATAAACACAACCTTTGTAAAGCTGCATTTGGAAAGGTACCTCTGACAGCTCTGTTTTCTCGAAATCATTCGCAGAAAGAGATCGATAATAGCTAGCGGCGCGGGTGGAACTGAGACGAATGAACGATCTCGAGGAAACAGAGCGGTCCGAGGTACCTTTCCGAACGCAGTATAAGTTTTGGTTGTCAATTTTTTGGTTTAAGATTAAATCATAACAGCAGTAAATTATGGGTCTGGTGTACATTAAAGTACCTTTTTTTTCTATAATAACTGTCAAAGTATTACAATGTTGGTAGATATGTGAGTAAAACGCTAGGATCGTGTTGGTAGAACTTTTTCAAAATTATGGTTATGTGTCAATTTTGAATGTCAAAGTTTCTTAATTTGAACTCATGACAAATTTCTTTTTTTGCATAGAATTAAACGTTCATTATGTTTATTTTCAAATATTGTAAGTTTAATAATTAATAAATTTGCAATATTTTACTATTACTGGACCGTTCGTTTTACCCACTATTATGACATATCTGTCAAAATGACAATCATCTTTTTAGTGAAAAAAAAACTTAAAATCAATGTACCAACATTATTAAAACTAGGGACTCTGCAGGAATGCAACTTATCCCCTAGAAAGTTGACCTTGAAAATTATTATAGAAAAAAAATGTACTTTACGTACCTCAATGCAAAAGTATTCTATTCACACAGATCAATAATTTAGCATATCTAGAACATTCTTTCGTAAAAAAAATGCTGATTATTTAGATTATTCACAAAATTTTGTAATATTTACATTCAAAGTTCGATACAGGTCTTCTAAAGAAACTTTCGTTGCACGTCATATACTTTCATGACGTCATATCTGTGTGGTGTTGCAGGTATATTAACCGATTTTTTTGCTAATCAGTGTCTTGCCTAGAGCAACCTGTAGTGCCATTTGAGAATATCTACTTCTCCTCAAAAAACACAAATTGATATAATGCTTCTTGTTATATGTGCTGATAAGACTAAATTAGAAAAGGTTATATGTTGCTCTAAAAACAAGATTATTTAAATATGGTAAAATATATTTATTAATCCTTTAACTATGTTATATTAAAAGTAACTTTTGTATTAAGAGCGCGAAATTAATGATTTTAGAGTGTCAGAGCTGAGTCAAAGAAGTCATTCGAATACTCTAAACGTCAAACAAGAATATAGTGCGTGAAAATTTTTGGTGCTCTAGTGGGCGAAATGCCTTTTTTCACGTCGTCAATGGTAACGTAAATAAATATCCCATTTTTAAACACGTTAAAAAATGGCAAACTTTGCTCAGTCATAGCGATGCGCGAATGTCGCCGTTTTTTGATAGTTGTTGAAAAAATCATTTAGGCTTACTTTATTCTTACATTCCATAAATCGTATATCAAATAGCAGCCTCAGTGAAGTATCAACGCAAGTAATAGGTTTAGAAAGGGGAGAAGTCAAG